>QEPC01008997.1:309890-328530 GCA_003113815.1 Sphenodon punctatus | reverse complement strand
GGACATTCCCCCGGCTAGCCCGGGAAGCGTGGTTCAAATTGACCCCTTGCGGGTATTGACCGTGGCGAACATCTGGCGGCCGCCAAACAGACGTTCGAGACACGGTGACCACAGGTGGGTATTCACCGTGGTTCACCGTGATCTCGTAACGTCTGAAAATACCCTCTAACTCTCCACACCTTCCCTCTCCTGCTGTTCAAGCTCGTCTCACCAACTGTCTCTATGATATCTCTGCCTGGATGTCTCAACACCAACTCAAACTGAACATGGCGAAAACTAAACTCCTTATCTTCCCTCCCAATTCTTCCTCTCCCTCTTCCCTGTCAATTACCTTTGACGGGGTCTTCATTCTCCCTGTCCCCCAAGCCCATAGCTTGGGCTTTATCTTTGACCTGAACCTCACCTTCAAACTCTACACTGACTCCATGGCCAAATCTTGACAATTCTCCCTCCACAACATTGCTAAGATCCACCCTTTCCTGTCTGTCTCCTCTGCCAAAATTCTCATCCACGCCCTAGTCATCTCATGCCTTGACTATTGTAACCTCCTCCTTGCTGACCTTCCCCACTCTTACCTTTCCTCCCTCATCTCTGTTCAAAACTCTGCTGTCAGGGTCATCCACCTAGCCCGTTGCTTTGAGCATGTGCAGTCTCTCCTCTCCTCCCTCCACTGGCTCCCCCTTCCTGAGCGTATTCTGCACAAACTCCTTGTCTTCACCTACAAAGCCCTTCACAACCTTGCCCCCCTATATCTCTGCCCTGATCTCCCTCCAAACCCGTTTAAGCACGCTGCTCCTCTTCCATCCCCTCCCTCACCCTCCCACACCTCCCCTGCTCCCCCAACCGCCTTCGTCCCTTCTCCCTCGCTGCCAAACATGCCTGGAACTCCCTCCCCTTGTCCGCCTTGCCCCCACCCTCCACACCTTCAAGTCCCTCCTCAAAACCCACCTCTTCCGCTCTGCCCTTCCTGACTCCTGCTAATCATCCCCACCCAGGATTATCCCCGACCTGTTATCTGCAAACTCCTATTTTACTGAAACCAAGTCAAGAACATGTACCTGAGTTCTCGCATCCTCATGAATGTTACATCCCGTCTCTCCTTCTGTTCCCCCTTCCCTGTCTCCCCTTCCCCTGTCTTTAGATTGTAAGCTCTCGGGCAGGGAACGTGTCTATTTTATTCTCTGTAAAGCACCAGGTACATCGCTGGCGCTATATCATAAAATAATAATAATAATAATAATAATAATAATACCTCAACCACAGTGTGTCCCTTATTTCCTCTCCCATCCCAGGGTGCTTGTCCTCCTCCCCCAATTTGAGACTCCTTGCTACAGGGTAAGGAAAGTGCAAGGATGGAAGAAAAGCCAGAGACACCAGTAACTCTATTACAGACTGGACTGATACTGACTGATTTTATATGGAAGTCAAGGTGGTGGGTGGCAGTACAAAAACTTATAGATGGAAGATCAAAGCAAGTGAATCAACTGTGGGTCTGATTCTTTTCTCCGGTGTATAGATAAGTCTACTGGAGACAATGAAGACAGTGCAGGGGTAAGTGACAGCAGAAATGAGCTCAGTCCCATTTTAAAAAAACAAACTTTGAACTGTTTATTATTTCAAAATTAAAACACACAGTAACAGCAAACAGTTTAACATATAATCAATTAAATATATGCTAAATCAGTGCTCTACCCCAGTGTTGCCTAAATTACCACCTGATAATATTGTTACAACAGTCGAGTTCTATAACAGTTATGTCAAATTAGCTATTGGTTTAAAACGAGCCTTCATTTTGAGGAACCATCCGACTATATAGGCTTGGTGCTAAGTTTTCAAATAAAAAAGTCAAACAAGTATGCTCATTCATCTGGAAGTGTTTCCTTTCCTTGGCTCATGTTGAGACATTGGCAGCAAAATCCTCCATTTTGTCATTTAGTTTTGCTGTCATTTAACCACTGTAAACAAGAACCAGGCTCTGTTTATCCACTCACCTTCTTGTGGGCCTTGCTTTGATTTCTAATGTCTCGCTATCATATTTATCACTGCCAGAAACATTATTGTACAGGAGTCTTGATAATGTTTCATTAAAGGAATTTCTGGATATAGTCCCAAAAGAGCTGTTTCTGGCTTATAAGGTATCCAGTCATTTGTTCTCCATCCAGTCATTTGTTCTACATAATTCCACACTGTTCTCCAGAAGGGTTGTATTTGGTTACATGACCACCAGCAGTGATAGTACGATTCCACTTCCCCACACCCCCTCCAGCATAAACCGTTATTTCCTTTGCCTGGATCTCTTAGCTGTGATGGGGTAAGATAGTATCTTAATACGAACTTAAGTTTCTTTTGATTCTAAGGATAAGGCACAGGAATGCATATGGTGTAATACCTTCTTTTCCTTAGCCTTGTAAATTTTCATATTTAAATCCTTTCCCCATTTCTCCAGATAAGTTAACTTTTTCATATATCATCATTTTAAAAATTGTAGCAAAACTATGAATGTCTTGGGACCCAGCAGGGGGTATTGCTGTATAGGACAAAAGGAGTGAATGAGATGCCTGTGAGTAAGAAGTGGGCTTTGAAAGCTACTGATTGTATGTACGGGGGAGGGGTAACCATGCTTTGACTCAGGAAGTGGGGCATTCCAATTAGAAAGCAAGCATCTCATCTGGAGATCCTGAACACTAGCGGCTCCTGGGTCAGCAATTTAACCCCTCCAGATTTGGGTCTCCACACCAGGGCCATTCATGTTCTCCAGTGGGGATGCTGCATCTTCAGATATTTTCTTTCATGAATCCAATGAGAAACACAAAGGAATTTGCAGGTTGTTGGAACCAAGTAAGCACTATCCTTCCCACCCCATTCAGTGCTGGGGAACATACTAGGTTGTTGGGTGTTGCCAAATGTATATAAGCTATGAAGGTCCCTACTTACCCAGTCACCAGACTTAGGGTTGCTGAACATGAAATTTGGTGTGGAAATTAGTGAATATTTGAGAAATCTAAAATTTCCCAAGTTGCCAATACAGGCCCTGCAACATGTATTTTTCATAAATGGTCCTTAAAATGTGCATAGGTGGCAACCCTACGGGCCTGTCAAACTAACCCCTTGCCCAAGCACAAAGCTCACTAAAAAGAGGAGCAGATGACAGTCTATTTCCAGCTCCCCCAAAAGGTGGAGTGAAATTCTAGATTTCTTAAATACTCATTTCCACACCAAATACTCTGCTGCTAATGTCTAGGTTTATTGCTGTGCATCAAAATAAAACAAGGGTTTCTTTTTGGACTTCACAAAGCATATTCATGTAATTATGCGAGGAGCAGAGTTCAAAAAGGACCTGGATGCAATTGTCATCAAATGTAATTAATTTCCAGTAATTCACAATGTAGAGAAATTGCTGTAAAGAGTAAATTGGACAGGCGACTTCAGTGCTTGGGAGATGAGGTTTTGAAAGGCTGCTGACTAATACAGCACTGACCTGAAAGCAAATCCTTACATTCACGCTGGACCGGCTGTTTCCATGACAACAGTTGTTATTAGTAACTGAAAATGTATTGCTGGTAAGAGTGGCAGCATATTTTTTTCAGTTGAATTCAAGAGCAGCTGTGTACTTTACTCATGAAGATAAAGTGCTCTTATCATAACTACACTAATGTTATGTGCCTGCACCTATCATAATACAAACCTATTTACGCATGATCCAAGCAGTTGTGTGAACTGATTAGAGGGAAAGGATATCAGAAAAGAGAATAAATGCAAATTAAAACTTGTATCCGAGAATTTTTTAGGGAAACAAGCCATGGCTGCCAGCATCCTTTCCATTAACTCTTCAGTGAAATTCACAATCTAACTCTCTCAGAGAAACCATCCTTGGGGATTAGCCTTGATCAAAATGGTTAAATAATGGAGAGGGAAATAAATGTTGTGAACCATCCTGACCTATGGGCTGGGAGGAAGCACCTTCCTCCCAGCCTGACCTGTGAGGGGACAGGAGAGCACCCGGTGGAAGATTGCACCCTTAACTGATCCTTCAGTTAATCGGCTGATCAATTAAATTCCCCTCTTTGCACCTTATTAGTTTTTTGGTTTTTTTAAAATTGTTGGGAAACTGCTCCCAGGGAAATTTAGGCCCTTTTTATAAAAATTGGCATTGCACGGGTGTAATTAACTAAGCTCAAGGCAACCACTGCAAACTTCACCAATGAGCAATTAAGCTTACATCTAGAAAATGAGGGCAGTTCTTTTGGGTGAGCAATGGCAAATCAATCCTTTACTTGAACGGTGGAAGATTGCACCCTTAATGATATCTTTTAAATGTAGTAGGGCTGTGCACAGGGTCACATATTTGCATTTGTAGTTTTAGTATTTGCATTTATTTACATTTGTATTTGCATCTGTGTATTTTTGTATGGATTTTGAGTAGGAGTTCAGAGGCTCTGGCAGTTTGACACACCTATAATGAAAATGTAGTTAAAACTGCTCCTAATCTAAGTTAACAAACAATATATAACAAAATCTTTTATAACAAAAGCATATCAATAAAAATTGGAGAGGATCACACATAATAACCCAGCCACTCCACCACAAGTACTGACTACTACTGTGCTTTAGGTCTGGTTACTTTGCAATCGAAGGGATAGGATTGCCACTTCTCTCCCAGAGACAAAAACTGGACATTGTTAATTTGCATAAATGTTTATGCAAATTTGAAAGAACTACTTGCCTGAAACTGAGTGTGGACCAATATAAAAAGCCAGTAGCATGGGGATGTAAGGTGGATGGAACTCGAGAACTCCATAGACCAGAACTCCACAAAACGTTACTGAACACATACACCTCTGCAGAACAGGACACCAAAGGTACATCCTCCATCATTTAAGTCAGTGGCTCAGCTCCCGTTGACTATAATAAGAGAATTATACCCCATAGCTTCATAGAACTGGCACCAAAGCTCCACAGAACTTCGTGGAACAAACACGCACCCCAGCTCCACAGAACTCAATAGACCAAAGCTCTATTAAAGATACCTCTATTCCAGAGAACTCCATAGAACAGACACCAGAGATTCACAGAGCTCCACAGAACAGACATTGGGTGATTTCAGACGTTACGGGCGCCCGGTTCACCACAGTGGATTCCCGGTGGGGGTGAACCGAACAACCACCCCCTGGGGTGAATAAAAGCCCTGAACAGACGTGACAGGACCGGAACCACGGCAGGGAATTGGGCCGGCAGATCACAGGCCGGGGCAGCGCAACAGATGTGACGCCGATTCCCGGCTGTGGTCAAAACACCCAGAACCCACCGGGCAGGGGCGGGACACAGACATGGCCACCTGAGGACAAACGAAGCCAAAAGGCACAAAAGGGAACAGCCACACAAGGGAAACGGGAAGGGAGGGGGGAGAGGGAGAAGAGCCAGCCAGGTACCACACACAACAGGCACACAGACAAGGGGGGCATAGCGGAACACTCAGCACAAGCACACACCCAGGCACACACCCAGGCACACACACACACACACACAGAAGGGAAAGGAAGGGAAGGGGGGACACAGGCGCCCAGACAACACACAAGGCACACTGGGCACAGGGAGTGGGGGGGGTGTGGAACAGGGAAGGGGGGGAAGGGCACAGGGGCAGGGCAGGACACAGACAATGGCAACCACAACCCCCACAGCAGAACTGTTCGCACGGGCACCCCCACAGCAACACAGGCAGTCCCGGAATGGGGGGCACTAGGAACTCGGGACCAAGGCACAGTGGGAGCCCACATGGCACAGCGAGTGGGTTGGGAATGGTCCAGGAGGCACACGCGGAACCCATACCCCGGAGAGGGGCCAATGGAGGGCAGGCAGGAGAGCCGGTGCAGCGCAGCAGGTCCAAGGATGCACACACACACCCGGAGGAAGGTGGGAGGGGAAGTCTGGGGGCCCCAGAACCCCGAGGTCACACAGGCACCCAAGGGGTGTGTGCTGGGGCCACAGGTGGCAGCGCTGGTGGGTGGGGACAGTCTACTGGACACAGGCGGGTCGGTGAGGCCATGCAGAGAGCCGGACCCAGGCACTGGGGAAGGCAACCATGGAGGGGAACACTGGATGCGGAGGCAGACGGAGGGGTGGGGGCCAGAGGAGCCTGGAGCCACAGGCAGGGGCAGCAGCACCCCAGGAAGCAGGCAGCACAGCAGCATGGCAGAGACATCAGGGGGGATCAGCCAGCAGAAGCCGGCCCCCACACAGGGGTGGGAGCCCACACGGGGGCAGGCAACCGGGGGGCGGGAGGCACACCGGGACTCACAGCCAGCTGCTGGGGGCCACGACGGGTCCAGGGGCCGGGTGCCCCGCCCGATGAACCAGGTGGGGCCAATGGATCATGCCCCGGCGGTACCCCAACAAGGACATGTGGTGGGCAATCAGGTAGTAGGCTTTGAATGGATCCTGCATGGACAACCCCAACTGCACATCCGAATGGGCCCACACACCCGACAGCACCACCAGCTCCACCACGGTAGGCTCAGACATGCAGCAGTCAGCAGCAGGGGGCCATGGAAGCTGTCCCAACTCTAACAGCTGGTGATACACTGCTCCACGGGAGTGCTGGTACCCACGGGCCCCGTGAACACAGCCAAAGTAGGACACGGTCAAGGCAGGGCCCCCTCCACAAGGCAGATCATGTAGGCGGCCAGGCTGCACACAGACAGCGCAGACATGGTCTCAGCTGCGGACCAGGCCACATGAGAGCACCTCATCTCTGGGATGCACCCATTGGGGAAGGGAACCAGCCCCAGAGTCTCCGCATGCAGTCGGCAATCGCGAGCGCTCGCCTCATAGTCGAAGTAGTGAAGACCAGAGCTCAGGCTCGCATAAGCACCTGACTGGCTGTCCGGGCAGACCAGGAGCATCTGCACGGCCAGGGTATGCCACAGGTCACACAGGGACATGGTCTTGCAGAAGGTCCAGCTATGGGGGACCCCATGGGGGCCTGGAAGCGGGAGCCCAGTGGATGCACAACCAGTCATGGTCCAGCTAGACAGGGAGAATAACACCACGGACAGGGGGGCACACATACCCTCCAGGGCCGGGGGGGGCTCCAAGGGGTCCCAAGGACAGGACAGGCGGCCATGGGCTGCAACATTGTATAGCAACAGAGTGAGGTGTGGGCTGCGGGCCCGGCACAGCTTCAGGAGACAAGCGCCCAAACAGAATGGCTAATCAGGCCAGCAAGGACACAGTGTTGCAAACAGGGAGGGGGTGTGTGATGGCTGAAGGCATGCAGCTGCATAAGGAATGCACAGTCGCATGCGCCCGTGCATGCGCTAAGCCCCATGCAAGGACAGCAGGTGCACCCAACCGCATGCCCATGGACACCAGCATCGCATTGAGAGGCCCGGCCAGCTGGGGGCGGGGCCCCAGGCCACCCAGGCCATCACCAGGCCAGCATAACTATCCCCCAACCCCGGGGCCCCCACCACCATGGAGCGGGACAGGGCAGTTGCCTACTGGATGCACCTTGCGCTCGCAACCGAGTGGCACCGTGACTACACCGAGCAACTGTGCCTCCTTACTGCGGAGCAGCACCTGGGTGCTCGCCTGTGGGTTTCCCTGGCCTGGAGAGCTGCAAGGGCCCGCAGGGCCCACCATAGGTGCAGGAGAGCCCTTGCCTAGCTTAGGGTGCAGAGGCTCTCCAGGGCAGACCAGCAGGCTGTGAGTCGGGGCTGAATCCAGCCTGTGTCGATCCGCAAGGCGACTGGGCACCTCCAATGGGGGAGGGAGACCATGCACTGGGCAGCCCTGCTCGCTATGCCCATTGACAGGCAGATATGGGTCGCTGAGCGGGCACAGGGTTGGTGGGCCAGGGTGCTGGCCCAGTGGGACGAGACAGCCTGGAGGGCCCACTTTAGGACGGACAAGCTCACCATGCAGAGTATGCAGAGTATGCAGAGTATGTAAACAGGCACGGGTATCACTCACTGCAGCTGCAGGCAGTTGTGGATCACCAGGGCCAATTCATAGACATCTTCATGGGTAACTCCGGCTGCAGTCATGATGCCTGGATCATGACCATCTCCCCCTTCTTTGCCCGGATGTTCCAGGGGGACTTTGCTGACATGGGGATGACCTGGATCGAGGTGGTACCGATGCCCCCCTGTATCCTGGGCGACCCTGCCTATCCCCTCAGCCGGTGGCTAATGAAGGTGCACCCAGTCACACGCAACCCTGCGGAGGTGCTATACAATACCCGCCTGTGCTCCAGCAGGACCATGGTGGAGCAAGCCTTCGGGGCCCTCAAGCAGCGCTGGAGGAGCCTCACTGGGTGGCTAGACTACACTGTGGAGACCTCGGCCCTGGTGATCGGTGCCTGATGTGTGCTGCACAACGTGTGCAAGATTGAGGGGGCAGCCCTTGAATACTCCAAGCCCAACCGGCCCCCCAGCCTGGTGCCCCTGTACGTGAACGCTGACAACCCGAGGGAGTACCGTTATGCCAAGCACATCCAGGATGCCCTGGTGAAGCATATCAGCCAGGAGGCCGAGGTGTGGGGCTGCAACAACCCGGCCCAGGCCTGGGGTTTCCCTAGCCCTGCCCCTGCATGGGAGGAGGTCCAGTACCCCACCACCCCACCCCTGTCACCCAATAATGGGCACAGGAGGCAATATAGTGCAACCACAATTTATTTCACCCGCGTGTACATGTGCACCCGACCCCTCTCCCTCCACCCCAGCCGGGCCCTGCCCCCTATAGTGCCTCCCCCTTCCACCCCTATCCCCCACATTTCCTGGGATGCCCCCTTGAGTGCCCAATGTTCGCAATGGAGCTCTGTGATCTCCCCTCCCCCCCACTGTCCATGTCCCCAGCAGTGTCCTGGGTTGGCTCCTGGGCCAGCGGGGGGGGGGGCGGCGGTTGGGGGGAGGGCGGGTCCTGGATCTGGGGGGCCCCCCTGAGCAGCTGCACCTCCAGAGGGCAGGGCGGTCTGGGAGGCGGAGGCGTGGCCCCTGTGGGTGTGGGGGCAGCTGCGGTGGTTGGGGATGGGGTGGGGGCACCGAGGGGCCCAGCATGGTGGCTGCCATCACATAGGCACACATGGTGCCCATGTGCAGGAGCAAGGAGGTCTGAATATCATGGGACCTGCCCATTTTGGTGGCGTGCTCCCGCACCATCCCTGTGATGGCCTGCTCCAGCTTCCCGAGCGCTTCCACCTGCTTGCTGTGCTCCTGGCTCTCCCACCTCCACTCCAGGTGCACCTCAGCCTGGAACCTCATGTCCCATGCCTCCACCCGCTCCAGGGACTGCTCGATGACCGCCTCTATCCGGTCCACGGCTGCTATCATCCTCTCCCCCTGTTCCGCCAAGGTCTGAGCTGGGGGCACAGGCCCTGGAGACAGTGGCTGTTGGGGTTGCCCTGTAGGGTACAGGAAGGTGAGTCGCCTGCCGCCCCGGAAGCCCACCCTCAGCCCTGGGATGGGACCGGGGCTCCAGGGCCCCCTGGGCATGTCACCTGGCCCCTTCCCACACCCTCCCCGGCCCCTCCCACTGCCTCCAAGTGTCCCAGGACCCGCTCCCGGTGCCCCAGTGGGCCCTCCCACCCAAACCACATGCCTCACCTGGTTCCTTTGCCTGCTGCCCGGGCTCCTTGGCACCTGCCTGCTCACCCACCTGGGTCTGGTGCTGGGGTGTTCCATGCCCTGTGGGCAAAGAGGGGGGTTGTTGGTGTAGGGGTGTGTGGCCGGGGCCCGGGGCCCCTTCCCGCCTTGCTTGTGGGGGGCTGGGGCTGGCCCCATCCTGTCCATCCCCCCCTTGGCCCCTGCCCCCATGGGCTCGGTCCCTCTCCCCTTCTGGTCACCCGCTTACCCGCAATGTCGGTCTCTGATCCTTCTGAGGCCGGCCCTTAGTGTGGGAATGCTCCCCCATGGACCACTGGGTGAGGGTGATGAGGGTGCCAGCCTCGAACTCTGCCTGTCCAGCCTGGGGGTGGGTGCTCTCTGGACTGCTATCCAGGGGGGCTGCAGGTGCCGGAGGTCCAGGGGCATTCCTCCTGGGGGTTCGAGGCCCTGGAGCTTGTGTCTACCATGGGGGCAGTGAGGGAAGGGGATCCCTTGGCCTGTTCCCTGCCCTGGACCACTGCACTCCCCACGAGCTGTGGGGTGACTATCGAGCCCTTCATGTGTAGGATTTGGTCCAGGGCATCATAGAAGGGGGCGGTCCAGGCTCCGCCTATTGTTGTTCCTGATGGCCTTGTACCCCCTCTTCAGCTCCTTGGCCTTGGAGTGGCACTGTGCCATGGTGCGATGGTGCCCCACCACCTCAATTTCCCGCACTATGTCCTGGTAGATGTGCTCGTTCCGCTGGTTCAGCGTGAGCTCCAACTGGTACTCCAGGGTCACCCAGATCTGTATGAAGTCCCAGGTCTCCTGCAGCCCCCACTGGCCCCCTCTGTGGTAGGGCTTCCTCCCTCATCTCCCCTGTGGGTCCTCCTCCTCCACCACCACCACCTCTTCCACCGCCGCCTCCTCTGCCTGGGCTGGGCCGGTGTCCTCTGGGGGCTCGTCCACCCAGGTCCATTTCCGTGTCTGTGGGATGCAGGGGGGGTTATGGTTGGGTGCAGTTCTGGCCCCTCTAGCGGGCCTCCCCCTTTCCCCCCTCCCTGCTGGGAGCCTGGGCTGACCCCCTGACCCCCCTTGGTGTCCCTGTGCCCCCTGTTACCCTCCCCTTGTTTCCCCTACCCATTTCCGGGGTGCCTCCTCCCCCAGTCTGGCTGATGTCCCTGCTGCTGTGGGTGTTGTCCTTCCACCTCCTCCATCCTCAGCATGACCCGTCTCCCCCTGCGCTCCCTCCACCACTGCCACTGCCTCCTCCTCCACCCTCGCTCTCTTGCCCACCGCTCTCTTCTGCCTCCCTCCTCGCTCCATCCCGGGCCGCCACACTTCCCTGCTGCAGTTTGCCCTTTAAATCTCCCTCCGGTGGCTGTGTTGTTGCTGGTTGCCTGGCAGTGATGTAACGTTGCATGCTTTGTACCCAGCTGGGGATCATTTTCTTTGGTTCCAGCCAGTGATTGCCATCCAGACGTTACTTTTTGTTGTTTCTCTGTGGGAATCTCTTTGACCACGCGTTCGGAGATTGTCCGGCAGGGAGCCCCGGAAGCATGGTTGATTTTGACCCCATGTGGGTATTGACCGTGGTGAACATCTGGTGGCCGCTGAACAGACATTCAGGGCGCTTTGGCCCTGCCGCGGGATTGACCGTGGTTCACTGTGGTTGAGCGTGATCTCGTAATGTCTGAAAATACCCATTGAGTGTCTTCACATAGATAGCTGCCATGCCTATGTCCCACCTCACCCCACAGGTGGCCTGGGCCATCTGTTTAAAGGTGGCAGCCCAGATATGTAGGTGGAGCAGAGGCAGGGAAGGCTGTCCCTGCTCTGCGGCTGCCCTGCTGGCGGTGCTCCAGAACATCCTGGAGCACCGCTAACAGAGCGGGCAGCCCAACGCTGGGGCACTGGTCGGAGCTGGGGCTGCCATCCCTCTGCTCAGTGGAGGGCTGCTGTAGCCCCGCTCTCAGCCAGGGGTTGCCCTGGCAATGCTATAGCTTTGTGGGCAATGCCTGCAATGCTATGGTGTGGGGGAGGGGTACAGTGTGGGCAGACTGTGGGCCACAGCAGCCACTGGGTCAGTTTAAAACAGACCCACACATGGCTGCAAGTGGGCAGACATAGGCTGAGCTCCCCCTGCATCCATGTAAAAATACCCACTGTGTGCTGTGGGTGCATACAGTGCTGCTGGCACAGGTGTGTGTGCATCTGTGTTTGGTGTATAGGCTGCTGCTAGGAGGAGGGTGTGCATCTGTTTGGTGTGTAGGCTGCTAATGGCAGAGATGCATGTGGCGGGGGTGTATTTATAACCGAAGGCTGACAATCATAGGATGTTTGTGTGTTTAGGGCAGGGGTGAAGAACTTCTAGTCTGCAGCCAAATGTGGCCTGTAGTGAGCTTTTATTTTTTGGCCCTTTTCCAGTTCCTGGATCTGGCCCCTGGATCCAGTTCCTATCCATAAGCGCTGAAAGACTGAGCTCAGGAGAGAGAGTGGAGATGAGGGCATGCACACAAGGACAGGGGACAGATCCATGATCTGGACCCTCCTTTTCTTTTTCCATCCTGAGGGCACCTCTTAAACACCCCACCCGCAACTTCTGTCATTGCCTCCCCCCTCAGCACCCTCCCCCACCACCTAAACCCAGCACTGTGCCATCTCTGCTCCCCTGCTTTCCTCTCCTCAACCTGGGCCCTTCCCTTGCCCCCAGCACCTTCCCTCTGTGCTCCCCACCCCTCCCCCTCCCCTCAGCAGCCCCTATGTTCCCCTACTGGGGGCAGGTTTGGGGGAAGGCGGGAATGGGGATGGGTGCTGAGTTAGGCTATGGGTATGGGTGCTGAGGGGGGAGCAGAGAGGGTGGGTCCTGAGGGGTGTGGGGGGATGGGTGCTGAGGGGGGAGCACAGAAGGAGGGAGCACAGGTTTCTGAGGGGAGGGGGCAGGTGGTCCGGTGTAGTATAGAGGGTGGGGTTTGGGAAGGGATTGGGAATGAGGCTGGGGGGTAGCTTACAGGAGAAGTCCATGGGTCTGGGAAAGGGGGCTAGCCTGGGGCAGGAGGTCCATTGGGTTGGGGGGACACAGAGCTCCCAGTCACTCACAGTGGCTCCATGGGGAGAGACTGCAGGGGGGAGGTGGCGGTGACCCCTGCAGGCGGGGAGGGATAATAGCAGGCTTGCTGCACAGGCTGAGAGTGGCAGGAAGCAGTGGATCCATCTGAGTCTCATGGTAGGGACTCAGAAGCAGAGTTCGGGGGTCCAGACCCAAGATTTTTGGGCATAATCGAATTCACTCAAAATCCGAGCCATACAGCCCTAAAATGTAGTGAGTTTGATTCTCGACTCAGTCACATCGGTTTAAATGTATTTATTTATTTAATAATTTCTGCCCCACCCCATCCAGCCTCATGGCAGCTCGGGACGGTTTACATAAACTCAGTCACTTCATTAGCTTCAGGGAAGTTACTCCAGGCTTGCACCAATATAAACTAAGAGCAGAATCAGACTCAACAAACAATTATTAAAGCAGCATACAGAATTAATGTTTCCTGTACTGCATGAGTCAGTCTGCAAATAGGAACAGCACGTTCAGAAGGCAAATAAGTTACAATCAACAATCAAAATGTTGCAAATTACATCCTTGATATATTACACTTATAATCTACTTGTGAGAGATCTTTAGGCACTTAATTGACATATTCCAAGATAGCTATAACATATTGGCTAGTTAGATACCAAGTGACATACTTATTAAATATCAATTAGCACATTCCATAATTTGATACCTAATTAGATTGCTATAGCTATTCTATCAAATGCCAATTAAATGCTTGAAATTTCTTACAAGTTGGTTCTACTAAGATAATTAAGTATGCATTGCTTAAGTAATTTTTAGTTAATTACATGGCAAACTAATTTTGGCTACACATATTAGAACTTTCAATAAATGCTCCTTTATCAATCAATTGGTATCTAATGAACCCATTATTCATTGCCTGCATCAGAATGAAATGCCTGTTTGCCATTCTTCCCTCAGTTTTCTATTACAAGAGTACTTTAGAGCTGCCATTGTTCATACATATGTGTTATTGTCATACATTGATTGCTCCCACCCAACATTATATTGATATTGAGGCTTTCAGCCATGTGGTTAGTGAACATACAAAAATAGAACATTTGTTAGCACAAATTGGCAAACGTGTATGCAGCAGCAAAGAAACCAACTTTTCTCCTTAAAGGAATATTATATTAAAAGGGTAGCAGAGCTCCTTCCAATGGTAAAAGGAGTATTTGATAACATGCAACTGTCTTTTGAGTGTGAGCAGTCAAAGTCACAGAGTATCTATAAAAACTATATTATTTTGCCCAGTTTAAGATAAAATATGAAAAATTCTACAATTAATTTAGTCTGCAAGTTACACAAAAGCTCAAGCAACTTCCCAGCTTTGATTCCTATTCCCGTGTTCAATTGAAAAGGTGTTTGGCAATCTTTCCTATTGTTAAAGTGAACGTTTTGATGCAAGCTTAACTGTGGCCTGGTGACCATCCCATCACAACAAAGGCACTATTAATTACTATTATCTAGGCTATTCCCCATGAATTCTAACATCTTGCTTACATTTTTGAGCACAGCAGTGCACTGACCAGATCTCTTCATTGAGCTGTCAGTGTTACCCAGGTCTCTCTCCTGAGTTTGTATTATTAACTTAGGATCTTGTAAGGTGTACAAGACTTGAAATGCAAAGTAATTTTTTTTCTACCAGTGTGCATTGTTCTAAATTGAACTTCTGTCATCAAGCTGATGCTGTTGCACATTCACCTACCCTGGTTAGGTGTCTCAGAAACTCCACACAGTCTCTTCTGGACTTGACTGCCTTAAAGGAATTTGTATCAACAGCAAACTTCTATCTTGCTGCTTCTATCTCTTCCAAGATCATGAAGCATAAAATATTAAACACCAGGCCTACAGAGCACCTTCAAGCAAAAGGTCAGCTGTGAGGTCCTTCAAATACCCAGAACATTCTGTTTTACAAAGAGTAGAATTTTTGTAAGTTATTTATATCATATTTTTAGTTATTGGGGATATATTGCATGGTGATGGGCCTGATTCCATGTTATTTTACACCAGTGCTAGCTGGGTGTCACTCCTTTACCTTTAGTGGATTTACTCCCAATCTTACTAATGTGCAAGGGAAATCAAATCATAAATATCACTGCTTCAAGGCCATAGCTTTTAATTGTTGTAAGCCGTCCCGGGCTGCTTGGAGCAGGAGGGGCGGGGTAGAAAATTGTTTTATAAATTAATAAATAATTAAATAAATAGCTATATTAGGGACAGGCAGTGCAGCTGCATTGGGGCCCATGAGCCTAGGGGGGGGGGGATGCTCCTCAGGGGTGTGCAATTCATTTTTGTTGTTATAACAAAAATGAAAATTTTCATTTAAATTTTTGTTATTGTAATAATGAAAATGAAAAATTTCCAGCTATAAGTTTTTGTTTCTTATTCAATTCTCATAAAACATGGGAATATTGTACATCCAATGGAGGGCACTATGTGAACTGGAAAGATTGGATAAAGGGGACTGATTTTATAAAAAATGGTTGTGAATTTTTTTAAAAACCGCATACACATTCCTGGCTACAACTTCTTTATATTCCATCCAATTTGCCAAGATTATCAAAACTGCCAAATTGCAGAAAGATTGGATAAAGGATCTTGATGTTAGAAGCCATTAACTTTAAAATGCATTTCCAGCTGTAACATTTTTATATTCCATCCTATTTACAAGACATTTGGCAGGATTGTATCCCACACATTCCCTTTCATTTCTGCCAAACTACAGGATAATTTGATAAAGGGCCCCAATTTGATAAGCAATTGAGGTTGTCCTCTTGAAGACCATTATTCAGATAAATAGCAGCACATGCAGTGCCAGTCAGAGGCAGGTACCTGGCATGGCAGGGGGAGGGATGCTTTAAGAGGGAGGTTGGGGAGCAACCCAACAGACTGACAGACACATTAACTGGCCGATTACTGCATGCTTCCAGCTTTACAGAACCAATCGGTGGTGACTTTGAGGTGGGCATAGGGGCCAGCCCTGAGGCGGACATAGAAGGGACATAACTGGGACTTTGGGGATTGCATCCCAGCAATCAGGAGACATGGTTTATACATCCAGGCTGGCCAATTATCATCACGATCACATCTTGCAGCACTGTGACAGAGGACATAAGAGAATCTCTATTGGTTCTTTCCTAAACAGATGCTTCCAACTTCCCAGTAACAAGTGGGGGAGAGAAGTTGGGGGAAGGGGGGGGGGGGTCACAGCACAGAATGAGGATATTGGGTTGGCATTTCTGCTGGCCAATTGGCATCACAAACAGCTTTTATACCACAGTAACATGTAAGAGAATCCCTGGCATAGCTTCATTCTCGCCATATGCTGTTGTTCAGGCTTATAAAAATAGGACCCGTTATCACATTTTCCTGATATTTGGCAGAGATGATCCTGAAGGTGTGGGATACAGCTCTGACAAATTTCATGTACACTGGTTGTACTACAAAGATGTCACAGTTAGACATACAGTTATAAGTTAATTGCTTATACCACCAGGATCCTTTATCCAATCCTTCTGAAAGTTGGCACAGATAGTAAACTTATGGAGGGGTATAAACTTTCTATGTTTCATCCACATTAGATGGGAGACAAAGAAGTTACAGTAAGGAATGTATATGCAGATGTTTGCAAAATAAGATAATTCAACTGCTTTTAAAATTGGATTCCTTTATCCAATATTTCTGAAATTTGGTGCACGTAATGCCTTATATTGGTGGTACAATACATCCATGTTTCATCCAAATATAATGAAAACCAAAAAAGTTATAGCTGAAGATGTGTTTTCCATTTAAAGCAATGGAAATCTAAAATGAGAACAAAAATGAAAACAAAATTTTGATATTTATGAAAACAAAAATGGAAGATTTAAATAACAAAAATGAATAATGACATGGATCCCTGGTGCACACCTCTAGGCTCCCCCCAATACAGCTGAATTCCCTGCTGCTTCTGTCTTCTGCACCAAAGCCCATTCCATTCTAGCTATAGCCCTGCACTGCTTCCTTTGGAAATAAATAATACATGGAAATTGTTTGTCATCCTCTTATGCTTATCCTCCTCTTAGACAAAAGACTATACAAGCAGCTGTGAACCGAACAGCATAGGCATGGGTCTGATTGCATTGTGGTAACCATGAGAGCAAAGCCAGATATCAAGACCGTGTCCTGTGTGTGTATCACTTTACATGCATTTTGTGTGTCCCTCATAATACCTGGGCCACTTGAGGCACTGACATGCACCCACTTTTCTTTTGTTTTAAAACTTTATTTAAATGCTAACTTCATTGCCCATACTGACACCAGCCTTGTGGGGGCGGAGCGAGAATTCATGGCCACCATGGCAACCATGGATTTGTCCCAGGTTGTCAGCTGCCCAACCCATGGGGGGTGGGGGTGGGCATATCCTCGACCTGGTGTTCTGTTCTGGCTTGAGGTGGGTGATCCGGTAGTGGGGGACGTGACAGTTATGCCCTTGTCATGGATGGATCATTACCTCCTTAAGACCAGTCTCTCAGTACGTCACCTCCAGAAGGGGAAGGTACAAGTTAGGATGGTCCGCCCTCGGAGGCTGATGGAACCTCAGTGGTTCCAGGAGGCCCTGGGAGATTTAACCCTGGACTTTGCCAGCCACTCTGTGGATGAACTCATCCAGGCTTGGAACATCTTGCTTGGGGAGGCTATTGACAGGGTGGTTCCGAGACGTCCCCCCTGTCTCGACACCGCAGGGCCCCTTGGTTTACTGAGGGGCTGCGAGGTATGAAGCAGGAAAGCAGACGACTAGAGCGATGCTGACGTCGGACTCATGCTGAATCGAACTGACCTCATTTGCGGTCCTACGTTGAGGCTGTGAGAGTGGCAAAGAAAGAATTCTTTGCCACCCTCATAACATCTGTGAAGTCGCGTCCAGCGGAGCTGTTCTGGGTGGTGCAGGGGCTGGTCAGTCCAGCCTCCCTCTGCCTGGATGGGGACTTGTCACAGGTCCACTGTGAGGAGTTTGCCATCTACTTCACAGACAAGATCGCTCGGATCCAGAGCAACTTTGACACTGGATTAGAAACAGTAGAAACGGAGTGTGAGGTGATGGAGGCTGCATCTGGTCCATCTTTCTGGGATGAGTTTCAGGAAGTGACGCCAGCTGATACTGTGGAGATCCTGAGGTTGGTTAGGGCCACTAGTTGTGAATTAGATCCTTGCCCATCCTGGTTGGTGAAAGCCTCCAGGGAGACATTGGGGCCAGTGCTGGTGAATCAACGCGTCCCTTCGACAGGGCAGTCTGCCCCCCGGTCTCAAGGAGTCCGAGGTGCATCCCCTGTTGAAGAAGCCATCGTTCGACATGGACGCACTCACCAGTTACCGACCCGTCTCTAACCTTCCCTTTTTAGGGAAGGTTATTGAGCGGGTGGTGGCCTTGCAGGTCCAGGCTCACCTAGACAGCATCAGCTTCCTTGATCCGTTTCAATCAGGGTTTCGGCCCGGCTATGGTACGGAGACAGTGTTGGTGGCCTTGGTGGACGATCTCCACTGGGAGATGGATGCAGGACATTCGACATTACTGGTCCTGCTAGATCTCTTGGCCGCGTTAGATACAGTGGACCATGAGCTGCTGTTGAGATGGTTGCGTGAACTGGGAGGTCTGAATGGGACCGCCCTTGGCTGGTTCCAGTCATTCCTCTCAGCGAGGACGCAGTGGGTTGTCCTGAGGGCAGAAACATCTAGCCCCCGGGCCCTGGACTGTGGCATTCCGCAAGGTTAAATACTGTCTCCTTTATTGTTTAATGTATATATGCAGTCCCTGGGTGCATATATATATACATGCACCAAATATGCATATATGCAAATATATATATATTGCATATATACAGATAGATAGATAGATAGAGAGAGAGATAGAGAGAGAGATATGCAAATATGCATATATATATATATATATATATATATATATATATAT
>QEPC01008997.1:283315-307384 GCA_003113815.1 Sphenodon punctatus | reverse complement strand
ATATATATATATATATATATATATATATATATATATATGCACCAAATACATATATGTATATTTGGTGTGCGTTGCCACCAATATGCTGATGACACCCAGCTTTACCTCTCTTTTTCAACCGATCCCGGCCCTGCTGTCTCCATGCTATCTCAATGTTTGGAGGCCATGGTGACTTGGTTGTAGCAGAGAAGACTGAAGCTCAATCCCGATAAGATGGAGGTGATGGCGGTAGGTCAAGCCCCCCCTTGTGGAGGGGGTGTGCCCCTCCGTGGCCCAGCAGGTTCGGAGTCTGGGGGTGTTACTGGATGCAGGCCTCCACCTAGATCAGCAGGTGGATGTGGTGATGAAGGTGGCCTTCCGCCAGCTGTATCTGGTGTGGAGACTGCGCCCATACATCTCCAGAAACGACCTGGCCACTTTGATCCATGCCTTCATCACCTCGAGGCTGGACTACTGTAACGCGCTCTATGTGGGGTTTCCCTTGACACTGGCCTACAAGAGCACATAACACCGGTGCTCTGGGCATTGCACTGGTTGCCTGTAACGTGCTGAGCCAGTTTCAAGGTGTTGACTTTGATCTATAAGACCCTGCATGGTCTTGGACCTGGATATCTCAGGGACCGCCTCACCCTCCGTGACTCAGGATGGCCCCTTCGGTCCACTGGGGGTGCCTTCCTGGAGGTCTGACGTGTAAAGTAGGGGGCTACAATGGGAAGGGCAGTCTTGGTGGCCGGGCCACGGTTATGGAACTCCCTCCCAGAGGAAGCATGGCTGGCCCTGAGTCTGTTGATCTTCCGTCGGACCTGTAAGACATGACTGTTCTCCAGGGCCTTCGGAGGTGGAGAAAGAAGGGTGGGTTAAGTTTTTGTATGGAGGTTTTTTTTAAATTTGTTTAAATCATATTGGAATTTTAGATTTTTAATGTAGTTTTATATTGTCTTAGATTGTTCTATTTTTGTTGGAAGTCACCCCGAATAAATGTAATGAAATTAAATAAATAAATAAATAAATAAAATAAGAACCAAAGGTGTCACAATGGCCACCCTGGAGAGTTAAGTTCTCTTGTCCACAAATGGGTAATGTGACTGTATGGTAATTGTCCTATAAATGCCCCTTCAGTGTATTTACCTAAATCACACAAAGGGATCATATGCTGCCCCCATATCCCTCCCCCACAGATCTTGGGCTCTGATGAAGCTGCTAGCAGTGACAAGTGGTAGTAGTGACTTTGTAGGCAGCTGTAACCTAGTGGACTAAGAAGTCCACCAACCGCATCCGAATGGCACTGCAAGTCATTTTCAAATTGCATCTCTGGTTCTTGGCTGTGATGACAAGAGCATCTGGAGCTGGTGTTTACACTTCAGCATTGCCATTGTATGCTGCCACTTGGGTCAAGGGATCTATGCCAGTCTTAGGTTTTTCCTGTCCATGAAAATTTCTCATTAGAGTTATTCCATTTCTTTCCCCTCTGTGCTGTTTTTGAGGCATAAAGCACCTATACTGAGGCCAGCAAAGCAGGAAAATTTCTCGAACACGCCTATGGTCGGTAACATATAACTTTAGAAAGGAGAACTATGTAAAAATAAGGAAACTAGTTAGAAGGAAACTTAAAGGAGCAGTTGCAAGAATTAAATGTCTACAGGTAGCATGGAGACTATTTAAAAACACCATCTTGAAAGTTCAGATTAAATGTATTCCACAAATTAAAAGAGATAGGAAGAGAACCAAATGTCTGCTGTGTGGCTAAATGGTGAGGTGAAGAAGGCTATTGGAGCCAAAAAGGCATCCTTTAAAAAATGGAAAGAGAGTCCCAATGAGGTAAATAGGGAAGAGCATAAGCATTGCCAGAGTAGATGTAAAATCTACTAATCTGTTTGAATTTTTTGAGGGTGTAAATAAGCATGTGGACAAGGGAGACCTGGTAGATATAGTGCACCTGGATTTCCAGAAAGCTTTTGATAAGGTCCCACATAAAAGACACTTGAGAAAATTTAAGTCATGGGATAGGAGGTAGTGTCTTACTATGGATTGGTAACTGGTTAAAGGATAGGGAGCAAAGAGTAGGACTGAATGGTCAATTTTCACAAATCAGTGATGCGACCGCACCTGGAATATTGTCTGCAGTTCTAGTCACCCCATCTCAAAAAAGACATAGGTGAACTGGAAAAGGTACAGAGAAGGGCAACGGGAATGATAAAGGGTATGAAATGGCTTCCGTACAAAGAGAGGCTTGACAAGCTGGGTCTCTTCAACTTAGAGAACAGAAGACTGAGAGGGGACATGATTGAGGTTTATAAAATCTTGAGTGGCATGGAATGAGTAAATAAGGAACGGTTATTTACCCTCTCAAATGTTACTAGAACTAGGGGACACGCCATGAAACTTGCTGCCGGCACTTTTTCACACAACACATAGGGGTGTGCATGTTGTTTTCGTTATNATATATATATATATATATATATATATATATATATATATGCACCAAATACATATATGTATATTTGGTGTGCGTTGCCACCAATATGCTGATGACACCCAGCTTTACCTCTCTTTTTCAACCGATCCCGGCCCTGCTGTCTCCATGCTATCTCAATGTTTGGAGGCCATGGTGACTTGGTTGTAGCAGAGAAGACTGAAGCTCAATCCCGATAAGATGGAGGTGATGGCGGTAGGTCAAGCCCCCCCTTGTGGAGGGGGTGTGCCCCTCCGTGGCCCAGCAGGTTCGGAGTCTGGGGGTGTTACTGGATGCAGGCCTCCACCTAGATCAGCAGGTGGATGTGGTGATGAAGGTGGCCTTCCGCCAGCTGTATCTGGTGTGGAGACTGCGCCCATACATCTCCAGAAACGACCTGGCCACTTTGATCCATGCCTTCATCACCTCGAGGCTGGACTACTGTAACGCGCTCTATGTGGGGTTTCCCTTGACACTGGCCTACAAGAGCACATAACACCGGTGCTCTGGGCATTGCACTGGCTGCCTGTAACGTGCTGAGCCAGTTTCAAGGTGTTGACTTTGATCTATAAGACCCTGCATGGTCTTGGACCTGGATATCTCAGGGACCGCCTCACCCTCCGTGACTCAGGATGGCCCCTTCGGTCCACTGGGGGTGCCTTCCTGGAGGTCTGACGTGTAAAGTAGGGGGCTACAATGGGAAGGGCAGTCTTGGTGGCCGGGCCACGGTTATGGAACTCCCTCCCAGAGGAAGCATGGCTGGCCCTGAGTCTGTTGATCTTCCGTCGGACCTGTAAGACATGACTGTTCTCCAGGGCCTTCGGAGGTGGAGAAAGAAGGGTGGGTTAAGTTTTTGTATGGAGGTTTTTTTTAAATTTGTTTAAATCATATTGGAATTTTAGATTTTTAATGTAGTTTTATATTGTCTTAGATTGTTCTATTTTTGTTGGAAGTCACCCCGAATAAATGTAATGAAATTAAATAAATAAATAAATAAATAAAATAAGAACCAAAGGTGTCACAATGGCCACCCTGGAGAGTTAAGTGCTCTTGTCCACAAATGGGTAATGTGACTGTATGGTAATTGTCCTATAAATGCCCCTTCAGTGTATTTACCTAAATCACACAAAGGGATCATATGCTGCCCCCATATCCCTCCCCCACAGATCTTGGGCTCTGATGAAGCTGCTAGCAGTGACAAGTGGTAGTAGTGACTTTGTAGGCAGCTGTAACCTAGTGGACTAAGAAGTCCACCAACCGCATCCGAATGGCACTGCAAGTCATTTTCAAATTGCATCTCTGGTTCTTGGCTGTGATGACAAGAGCATCTGGAGCTGGTGTTTACACTTCAGCATTGCCATTGTATGCTGCCACTTGGGTCAAGGGATCTATGCCAGTCTTAGGTTTTTCCTGTCCATGAAAATTTCTCATTAGAGTTATTCCATTTCTTTCCCCTCTGTGCTGTTTTTGAGGCATAAAGCACCTATACTGAGGCCAGCAAAGCAGGAAAATTTCTCGAACACGCCTATGGTCGGTAACATATAACTTTAGAAAGGAGAACTATGTAAAAATAAGGAAACTAGTTAGAAGGAAACTTAAAGGAGCAGTTGCAAGAATTAAATGTCTACAGGCAGCATGGAGACTATTTAAAAACACCATCTTGAAAGTTCAGATTAAATGTATTCCACAAATTAAAAGAGATAGGAAGAGAACCAAATGTCTGCTGTGTGGCTAAATGGTGAGGTGAAGAAGGCTATTGGAGCCAAAAAGGCATCCTTTAAAAAATGGAAAGAGAGTCCCAATGAGGTAAATAGGGAAGAGCATAAGCATTGCCAGAGTAGATGTAAAATCTACTAATCTGTTTGAATTTTTTGAGGGTGTAAATAAGCATGTGGACAAGGGAGACCTGGTAGATATAGTGCACCTGGATTTCCAGAAAGCTTTTGATAAGGTCCCACATAAAAGACACTTGAGAAAATTTAAGTCATGGGATAGGAGGTAGTGTCTTACTATGGATTGGTAACTGGTTAAAGGATAGGGAGCAAAGAGTAGGACTGAATGGTCAATTTTCACAAATCAGTGATGCGACCGCACCTGGAATATTGTCTGCAGTTCTAGTCACCCCATCTCAAAAAAGACATAGGTGAACTGGAAAAGGTACAGAGAAGGGCAACGGGAATGATAAAGGGTATGAAATGGCTTCCGTACAAAGAGAGGCTTGACAAGCTGGGTCTCTTCAACTTAGAGAACAGAAGACTGAGAGGGGACATGATTGAGGTTTATAAAATCTTGAGTGGCATGGAATGAGTAAATAAGGAACGGTTATTTACCCTCTCAAATGTTACTAGAACTAGGGGACACGCCATGAAACTTGCTGCCGGCACTTTTTCACACAACACATAGGGGTGTGCATGTTGTTTTCGTTATTACAATAACGATAATGAAAATGGTTGTTTTTGTTATTGCAATAACAGGAGGAGCGAGGGAAGAGGCGGGGAGCTGGACTAACCCGCACACAGCTGAGTAGCAGGGGAGCGGCCTTGGAGAGCGAGTCGGGGGCGGAGCCTACAATCCCCAGGAACTTTAAAAGTGCCTGCTGAACCTACGGCCCGGTGAGGAGCGAGGGAAGAGGCAGGGAGCTGGACTAACCCGCACACAGCTGAGTAGCAGGGGAGCGGCCTTGGAGCACGAGTCGGGAGCGGAGCCTATGATCCCTGGGAACTTTAAAAGTGCCTGCTGAACCTATGGCCACGCCGTAGGTGTGCACCTGGGCCACGCGCCTAAGGGCTGCGCGTACAAGGGCGCGCACCCTTGGAGTGTTCTTAGAGTGCACTGGAGGGCCGAGGGGACTCACTGATATAATTTTCCAAATGCTCCGTGAAATATTTGTTATTGTTGGGTGAGATAAGTTCTCTTTATTTGCGGAATTTTTTACGTGTTATCTGGGGTACGTTGCGGCGGGGGGGGGCCTTTTCAAATTAATATTTATTTTTGGTTTTGAGGGTGTGGTAGAAGGTATATTAGTATGCCTCTTAAACAAAAACGGGTTCGCCCTATTGCGACATGCTCACCCCCACCAAAACAGAGGAAGATGGAAGCTTTCTTTACCAAAGAGCTGGGGGGGGGGGGTTGCCCCTGTAAAAAATATATACGCAGTTCTACAAGACCTAGAGGAGAAGGGGGGGCAAGCCTGCTCTGGAGAATCCCTTACCTTTATGGGACAAACCCCGAGGGACGAAGTAGAGGAGGAGATTGGAAGGAACATGGGTCCTGTTCAGGGGGGGGTCCCCATGTGCTGACTCCAGGGGACGGTAATACCAACCAACTTTTGGCAAAACATATAGCACAAATGGCCGCAACAGTGCAGTATTTGTTTGCACAGCTAAATGATTTAACAGTATCAATGAAAGGGGTTAGAAACTCTATGGCAGCATTAGAGGATAAAATTCAAGGGCCTGAGGATGCGCTAATAGGGAAAAAGCAAAAGCCCATCCCTTTGGAGGTGGGTGGAAAGAGCCAGGGCCAGAGGACCTTTGTTAAAGGACAAAGGGGAAAGGTGCAAAGTGCACCTCACAAAACTTTCCATGAAAAAAAGGTTTATATTCCTGAGGATTTTTTTACAACTAAAGTAGTGGGAAATGGCCACCTGAGGGGTAAAACCTATAGGCCACAAAATAATACGTTGGTGTTTCATGTATTTTCACTGCCCCGGGGGCAAATGCCGCTCTGGGGAACTACCTTAGATGTGGCAGAGCATCTGCGGGTGATACTCACACTGCCAATAAGTAGTAAAGACATAGTGAAGGTGAACCATTTATATTTAAAGAGAGGGAAGTGGTGGATACATGTGCAGTTTGCTTTCCCCGAGGTAGCTGGCAGCATTTGGGATAAAAAGAATCAGTTGGCTGAATGCTTGATACATGTTGAACAGGTATATAAAGAAGTAATGGTACCCAGGACCAGACCTGTTACAATGACGCAGGAGAATATAGCTGTAATAGAAAAACCAAATAAGCCTGTATCCCCGGTGAATCTGTTGTGCCAAGTCCCTACTACCCAGGAATGCTCCCCGGTGGCAATGGAGTTTTTGGAAGGCCAGGAGCAGGGAGCCAATTTTGAGCAGGGGAAAATAGGTAGGGAGGACATGATACTTTGGCCTGAGGAAGTGGATACAGTGGTTGCTTATAGCAACTCTTTGTTGGATGTCCAAAGGATGATACTAAATAGGATGGGGAACCTGTATAAACTGTTACAGAATGTTGCTATGCCTTGTCAGGAGTGGGGGAGAGTTCTAAGTTGTGTGTGGCAAAGGAAAAGCCAAAAGTAAAAAAAGAACTTTGTGTGTTACAGGGGGCTCGCCCCAAAGGGAGTTCCCTGGCTTCCCCGTCTTCCCTTTTGTTAGATAGTGTTCCATCTGGGGATGTAGATAAGGTATGCATATTGGATGTGTTTGGCCCCGGGGGGGAGATCCACCAGACGGTGAAATGATACTGGGTTGGGAGAAACTTAAGGATGAGCCTGGTGGTAGATTGATCCCAATGCAGGATATGGGTACCCAGGAGGGGGAGCTGGAAGCTGGGGAGAAGGCTGGGGCCGATATAATGAACAAGGGAATTGCGCAAGAGTGTGAGCAAGAAGGTCCAGAACAAGAGTTTGGGGGGGGAACAAGAACAATTTATTTATTTATTTATTTATTTTATAAATTTTTACCCCGCCCCTCCTGCAACGCAGCTCGGGACGGCTTCCATCATTAAAACAATAAAATACAATACAATAAAATCAATCTAAAACAATCATAACAAGAAGTAGGGGAGTAGATGGGCCCTCTCTAGAAGTGCAAGGCCAGACTTTGGCCTGACAACTGCTGAATGCCCAATCCGCCAACCTTAACAGCATACAGCATGGGGTAAGGTTTGTTTCATGGAACATAGCAGGTTGGAAGGGGAAGATTGGGAATCTAGAGTTTAGGGAGTTCCTAAGTTGTTTTGACATTATTCTCTTACAAGAAACTTGAATCATGAATGAGGATATAGAACTAGATGGGTTTAAAATATGGGTGAGGGATGCAGAGAAGGAGAAAAGGAGAGGGCGCCCCAAAGGGGGGTTGGCACTAATGGTTTCTACTGATCTGGAGGTGCTGTCAATACCAATTTTAAAGGACGCTCCAGACTGTTTAATTCTAAAATGTGACTTTGCAGTACATAAGAGAACCCTCATATTGGTTAATATGTATAATCCCACAGGGAAAAGAACACAGGAAGGTTGGAAAGCTTGGGGAAATCTGATATTGGATCTCCTTCAGGATTTTTCTGGAGCAGAAATTCTGATTATGGGTGATTTAAATGTTAGGATCGGCAGCGATTATGCCTTATTGGAGAAGGCTCTGGATAATCCGCAATTTTCAGACTGGTCGGGGGGGGTCCAATTGTGGGGGCCGGAGATGCTCCCAGGACAAAAAAATTTCTTTGGCAGGGAAGTTTTTCTCCCAGATACTTCAGGTTCTTCCCCTTAAGATTCTGAATGGCTTAGCAGTAGGGGATGAGGGGGGAAATTTGACCTGTATAAGGGGANGGGGGGGGGGGGTTGCCCCTGTAAAAAATATATACGCAGTTCTACAAGACCTAGAGGAGAAGGGGGGGCAAGCCTGCTCTGGAGAATCCCTTACCTTTATGGGACAAACCCCGAGGGACGAAGTAGAGGAGGAGATTGGAAGGAACATGGGTCCTGTTCAGGGGGGGGTCCCCATGTGCTGACTCCAGGGGACGGTAATACCAACCAACTTTTGGCAAAACATATAGCACAAATGGCCGCAACAGTGCAGTATTTGTTTGCACAGCTAAATGATTTAACAGTATCAATGAAAGGGGTTAGAAACTCTATGGCAGCATTAGAGGATAAAATTCAAGGGCCTGAGGATGCGCTAATAGGGAAAAAGCAAAAGCCCATCCCTTTGGAGGTGGGTGGAAAGAGCCAGGGCCAGAGGACCTTTGTTAAAGGACAAAGGGGAAAGGTGCAAAGTGCACCTCACAAAACTTTCCATGAAAAAAAGGTTTATATTCCTGAGGATTTTTTTACAACTAAAGTAGTGGGAAATGGCCACCTGAGGGGTAAAACCTATAGGCCACAAAATAATACGTTGGTGTTTCATGTATTTTCACTGCCCCGGGGGCAAATGCCGCTCTGGGGAACTACCTTAGATGTGGCAGAGCATCTGCGGGTGATACTCACACTGCCAATAAGTAGTAAAGACATAGTGAAGGTGAACCATTTATATTTAAAGAGAGGGAAGTGGTGGATACATGTGCAGTTTGCTTTCCCCGAGGTAGCTGGCAGCATTTGGGATAAAAAGAATCAGTTGGCTGAATGCTTGATACATGTTGAACAGGTATATAAAGAAGTAATGGTACCCAGGACCAGACCTGTTACAATGACGCAGGAGAATATAGCTGTAATAGAAAAACCAAATAAGCCTGTATCCCCGGTGAATCTGTTGTGCCAAGTCCCTACTACCCAGGAATGCTCCCCGGTGGCAATGGAGTTTTTGGAAGGCCAGGAGCAGGGAGCCAATTTTGAGCAGGGGAAAATAGGTAGGGAGGACATGATACTTTGGCCTGAGGAAGTGGATACAGTGGTTGCTTATAGCAACTCTTTGTTGGATGTCCAAAGGATGATACTAAATAGGATGGGGAACCTGTATAAACTGTTACAGAATGTTGCTATGCCTTGTCAGGAGTGGGGGAGAGTTCTAAGTTTTGTGTGGCAAAGGAAAAGCCAAAAGTAAAAAAAGAACTTTGTGTGTTACAGGGGGCTCGCCCCAAAGGGAGTTCCCTGGCTTCCCCGTCTTCCCTTTTGTTAGATAGTGTTCCATCTGGGGATGTAGATAAGGTATGCATATTGGATGTGTTTGGCCCCGGGGGGGAGATCCACCAGACGGTGAAATGATACTGGGTTGGGAGAAACTTAAGGATGAGCCTGGTGGTAGATTGATCCCAATGCAGGATATGGGTACCCAGGAGGGGGAGCTGGAAGCTGGGGAGAAGGCTGGGGCCGATATAATGAACAAGGGAATTGCGCAAGAGTGTTAGCAAGAAGGTCCAGAACAAGAGTTTGGGGGGGGAACAAGAACAATTTATTTATTTATTTATTTATTTTATAAATTTTTACCCCGCCCCTCCTGCAACGCAGCTCGGGACGGCTTCCATCATTAAAACAATAAAATACAATACAATAAAATCAATCTAAAACAATCATAACAAGAAGTAGGGGAGTAGATGGGCCCTCTCTAGAAGTGCAAGGCCAGACTTTGGCCTGACAACTGCTGAATGCCCAATCCGCCAACCTTAACAGCATACAGCATGGGGTAAGGTTTGTTTCATGGAACATAGCAGGTTGGAAGGGGAAGATTGGGAATCTAGAGTTTAGGGAGTTCCTAAGTTGTTTTGACATTATTCTCTTACAAGAAACTTGAATCATGAATGAGGATATAGAACTAGATGGGTTTAAAATATGGGTGAGGGATGCAGAGAAGGAGAAAAGGAGAGGGCGCCCCAAAGGGGGGTTGGCACTAATGGTTTCTACTGATCTGGAGGTGCTGTCAATACCAATTTTAAAGGACGCTCCAGACTGTTTAATTCTAAAATGTGACTTTGCAGTACATAAGAGAACCCTCATATTGGTTAATATGTATAATCCCACAGGGAAAAGAACACAGGAAGGTTGGAAAGCTTGGGGAAATCTGATATTGGATCTCCTTCAGGATTTTTCTGGAGCAGAAATTCTGATTATGGGTGATTTAAATGTTAGGATCGGCAGCGATTATGCCTTATTGGAGAAGGCTCTGGATAATCCGCAATTTTCAGACTGGTCGGGGGGGGTCCAATTGTGGGGGCCGGAGATGCTCCCAGGACAAAAAAATTTCTTTGGCAGGGAAGTTTTTCTCCCAGATACTTCAGGTTCTTCCCCTTAAGATTCTGAATGGCTTAGCAGTAGGGGATGAGGGGGGAAATTTGACCTGTATAAGGGGAAAGGGAGGTAGCGTTATAGATTACGCAATAGTCTCATATGGACTGTATGACTGTGTTCCAAATTTTTCAGTGGATCCCCAAATAGGGAGTGACCATTTCCCCATAACATTGACATTGGATTTGGGGCCTGAACTTAGATGGGCCCCGAGTTGCGCCCCAGATGGCAGGTTGGAAGTGAGTGGCAATCAAAGATTAAGATGGACTGCAAAGGTGGAACAGAAAATTATTTCCTTTTACCATTCAGAGGAAGCTCAGGTTATGCATAAATGTCTAGTTCAGGGTAGGTATGGGCGAACAGATCATGGTTCGGGTTCGGCCGTTCGGTTCGGCTGCGTTCGTTTCGTCCGTTCCATTCGTCCATTTGGTTTGGCTGTTCAGTTTGGATGTTTGGCCGTTCAGTGGTTTGGGTCAAATGTTGAGTTCAGATTTGGTATTTATTTCAGTCGGGCTCAGTTTGGTATTTAGTTAAGTGCAATTGGGAACTGAAAATGACATTTGGTTTTTGAAATAAAAGGAAAAAACTGAAAAACATATTTATGGCTATAACATTTTTGTTTCTTATTACTTTTTGATGAAATTTAGGGAACTCATACCCCCAATGGAGGGCACTAGGTATAGCAAAATTCGAAATGATTAGCTAAAGGGAACCAATTTCAGAAGCAATTGAATGTTGTGATTTTAAGAAAAGCTCCATACACATTCATGGCTACAACTTCTTTATCTTGCATCCAATGTTCATGAAACTTGTGCATATTACATCTCTCCATATGCTTAATATTTCTGCCAATTTTAGGAAAGAGTGGATAAAGGGTCCCAAGGGTATAAGACATTAACCTGAAAATACATTTCCAGCTGTTACATTTTGATATTCCATTCTGTTTACAGGATATTTGACAGGAATGTATCAAATACCGTTCCTGCTATTTCAGCAAATGTACAGGAGATTTTGATAAAGGGAACCACTTCTGTTGGCCAATTTGCATCACAAACCGATCTTATACCACAGTGACATAAGAGAATCCCAGGCATAGGCCCCTTCTCTACATTTGTTGTACAGGCATATAAAATTGAGACCCTTTATAATATCTCTCTGATATTTGGCAGAGATGATCATGAAAGTGAAATATATAGTCCTGCCAAATTTCATGTACACTGGTTGGACTACAAAGATGTTATAATCAGACATACATTTATTTGTTAATTGCTTATACCACCAAGACCTTTTGTCCAATCCTTCTGAAATTTGGCAAATATAGTTAATATGGAAAGGGGTATAAATATAACAAGTTTCACTTACATTAGATGTGAGACAAAGAAGTTACAGCTAAGAATGTATATGTAGAATATTGCAAAATACAATAATTCAACTGCTTCTAAAATCGGATTCCTTTATCCAATTAGTTCGACATTTGGTGCACGTAATGCATTCTATGGGAGGTATAGGCAACCCAATTTCAAGCCACATATCATAAAAAACAAAAATGTTACAGCTGATAATGTGTTTTCCATTGAAACCAATGGAAATTCAATTCTGAACTCACCGAACACATCCGAACTTTCGAGTTTGGTTCGAAAGTTTGGTTCAGTTGACCAAACTATTCGAGTTTTGTCCGAACTCTGAACTTCTGAATTCCAGTTCGGTTCGACCGTTCGGTTCGGTCGACCGAACTATTCGAGTTCGGTCCGAACTTCCGAACCACGTTCGCCCATCCCTAGATCAGGGGAAGGGGATGGTAGAAGTCATGCAGCTGTATGAGAACTTGACACAGACCTTGCAGCCCCTTCTGACGCAGTCGGCAGCTAGGAAACAACCTATAATGGTTAAGGAAAATACCTGGTGGGATGAGGAGTGTCGTGTGGCAAAGTTAAGGTTACGACGAGCAGCAGCAAAATTAAGGACTATGACAGGGGCAGTGGAATTGGAAGCATACAAGTATCTGGCAGCAGAATATAAAAGTTTACTGAAGGGGAAGAAGAGGGTGTTCAGTTACTCCCAATGGAACAGCTTATATGAGGCAATCTGCCTGAAAGATGATCGGAAATTTTGGTGGATTGTCAATAGATTTAAAGGTGTTGGCATTTATAGGGAGCCAAAAATTCATCAACTAGAATGGGTTAATCATTTCTCCCAGTTATATCATGAGTATCTTTATAACCTGCTAGTTTTGGGCCCCTTTGAGGAGGATTTACCATCTTGGCCATCAGTCGAGCCTGAAGAAGTGGTGGATCTGATTAGCACACTGAAGTCGGGGAAAGCCCCGGGGCCTGATTTTCTACCCCCAGATCTCTTTAAAGTGAATCCCCAATGGTGGGCAGAGATTTTTGCTAAGTTATTTACATTGATAAATCGTTCAGGGAACATACCTCCAGCTTGGAAAACTGCCATAGTAGTCCCAATATTTAAAAAAGGGGATCGCAGTATACCTTCCAACTATCGACCCATTTCTCTGCTAAGTGTAGCAGGGAAAATTTATGCTAAATTTCTTCTGGGCAAATTACAGAGTTGGATGGAAGAAGGACAGGTTTTGGCAATTGAACAAGCCAGTTTTCACCCTGTACAATCAACAACAAATCAGTGTTTTGTTTTAAATCATCTAGTACAGAAGTTTAAGTTGAAAAAACAAAAGCTATATGCTGCCTTTATCGATCTTAAGGTGGCGCTTGATATGATTCCGAGGGATAAACTGTGGTGCAAGTTAAGGGACTTAGGAATTGACCGCAGATTGTTGCAACTCATGAAGGCCCTTTACACAGATTCAACTATGAAAGTGAGGGTGAATAATAAGGGTACCCTCTCAGATTCAATCCCGGTACAAAAAGGGGTCAGACAAGGATGTATCCTTGCACCCTCGCTCTTTAATTTATATATAAATGATCTAACCTTGCATTTAAGAGCACAGGATAAATATATGGCTCCAAGGCTGGACGGAAAGTGGCTTGTATGTCTTTTCTATGCGGACGACGCTGTACTGTTGTCCACCTCGCACCTGGGATTAAAGAGATTACTAAGGGACTTTGATGCTCTCTATGTACAGAACAGGCTAATGGTCAATTATGAGAAAACTAAAATTATGATCTTTGCCCCAGTGTATAAGATTTGCAGTTGGAAAATGGGGGGCGTTTCCTTGCAACAGGTAAAATACTTCAAATACTTGGGGTTGATCTTTTCCTTTAATGGCTCTTGGAGGGCACATGTGGAAGCCCTAAGAAAGGCAGTTAATCCAGTGGTTATAATGATTCTTAGATTCTACTATTCATGTGGGGGGCATGCGTTTCTACCCACTGTAAAGGTTTTTGTGGCCAAGGTACTGTCAAAGCTGGCTTAAGGGGTCCCCGTGTGGGGAAGCGACCCAAAAACTGTAAGGTTGCTGAATATAAATTCAAAATTCCTTTGTAAAAAAACTGCTGGGGGTCCCACGCAGCACAGCTTCAGCTATGTGTACCTTGGAGGCAGGGGTAATATCTTGGGAAATATCTTGGAGGACCTTCCTCATTATCTTTTGTATTGCCCACTGTATAGTGGGTTTAGAGCCCAAATTTGTCGGCATATGGGGCATTTAGCAGATAGATCGGACTTACAGAAACTCATGTTTCTGCTCAGGGATACATCCTCGGATGTAACCCGAGCAGTGGCCAATTTTGCACTGCGTGCAAGTAAATATCATTCCCAGGAAATCCAGAGGAGCTCCCAGCCAGTGTAAAGACCTGGAAATAACATGAAGGGAACTTAGACTTTCTTTTTAATCTTAATTTTAATTGAATGTATTTGATGTATTGTAAGCATTTTTTGCCTTATTTTCTTATTTTGTCACGTGTTATTTGTTATTTGTTATTTCTTTTGTCATTTGTCAAGGCCAATGGGCCAGCACAATAAAAACTTTGATTTATGATATTGCAATAACAAAAACGGCAACCGAGAATACTGATAACAATAACGAAAATGACAATGTCGTTATCATTCTTGTTATTATTAGTGCTGTGACAGTTGGGTTTTGGAGGGAAAATGTGTAGAGGGGAGAAGGGAGCAGACATCTTGGAGCCCTAAACAGGGTTGAACTCTTGAACTGTGCCTGTGTTGGGAGGGGCGAGCAGATCAGCAGTATCTGATGGATGTATCACTGGTCAATGAACAGCGCAAGCAGGTCCCAGCAGTCTCATAGCACTCTGTGATTGTTCAATGTATGCTGCCTGACTCACAGCCAATCAGGGGGGTTCTGGGGGAGGCCACTGCAACCCTTTATAATGGGAGGGCCAGGCTTTTTCTCTCGGTTCTGTGAGAGCTCTGCTTGTCAGGTTGCGCTTAGAGAACTCTGTTGCTTGCACACAAAAAATCCTCCCTAGCCCTCATTGTATTACAAATACCTTTCCTTCCTCATACCCTACATTTTCCCTTTTCCCGTTCCCTGCCCTTCTCCCCCTGTACATTATATATATGCAAATTATATTCGTTGTGCATGGGAATCGATAACGATACTGATACCAAAAATAAAATCTTTGTTTGAAATGGTACTGATATCAATAACAATATTGATAACAATATTGATAACAATATCGATAACAAAAATGATATTGACAACAAAAAATGACATTTTTGAATAACAAAAATGAAAACAAAAAATGAAAATGACATGGGAATCTGGTGCACACCCCTAACACATAATTAACTTATGGAATTTGTTGTCAGAGGACATTGTCAAGGCCAGTAGTATACCTGGGTTTTAAAAAGTACTTGATAAGTTCTTGGAGAGTAGGTCCATCAATGACTATTAACCAAGTAGCTTACGGGATGACCTTCTTACTATTGGGAGCTGAGAGCGAACAATAAGGAATGGATTGCCCATTGTGAATGTTGGTTCTTCTCCCAGGTGATCGAGATTGGCCACTGTCGGAGGACAGGATGCTGGGCTTGATGGACCTTTGGTCTGACTCAGTATGGCACTACTTATGTTTTTATGGTCTGATGGTAACAGTTTTAACAAGGGACTGTCATATGTACCAAGTTACCTCTCCAGTATGTCACTGGGGCATCATGGGATCACTGAAGCCTCACAATCCTATCCTGTGCTATCAGAGTAGCACTCTCTTTTCCCCTTTCGCTGGTAATACAATAGTCAGGCATTGAGTAGTATCATTGAACTGTCTTACATTGTCACCAAGTGGCACCAACCTTCTGTCAGACTAGGAGCTCACAGGCAAGCAAAATACTTTTTGTCAGTAATTATGTCTCTAAATGAAGGCAACATGGACTAAATATTCCTCAGTAGCTAATAACAGTAGGCGCTCTAATGCATGTACCAGGAGACTAGATACAAGTCATATCACTGGGCTGGTTTATGCCTGAGAGTGGAGAGAAGGAAAATCTGAAGAAAATTGTGTTTGGTGCTATAGGGAATTGTCAATAGGACTTGGAAGAGGTACATTACTTCAATAGTGAGCATATCTGAAAGACTACCTTTCCGCGTATGTTCCATCATGATCCTTAAGGTCAACAGAGAACAGCCTCCTGCTAATCCCATCATAGTGCCGAGGCTTTTGGTAGCTACCCACTGCTCTGGAACTTGGAAATTTGCCCAAGCATCTTCTGGAGACAGTGTAAGACCTTCATATTTGACCAGGCATTTGGTGGGTGGGGATAGGCTTTGGGGTGGGAGTGTTTTGGGGAGGAGGGAGTTACATACATACTGTGTTTTTGTTATGTTTCATAACCTGCTCTGAGCCCATAGAATAGACTTATATAAGTCTAAATAAATAAATTAATTAGTTGGTATATATAATTAGTTGGTATTGCAGCATGAGGCTCTTGAATTAGCTAGCTTATTCACCATTGCAGAAGTGTGCATGAGAAACTATTGTACATGATTCATGGAGGCCTTGTGGAAGATGAAGCATGATGGGAGACGGTTAGAGTGACAGTGGCACCATACTCATGCTGAAGACAACCGATTGCAGCATAGACTGTTTTTGAAGAGCTATGCTGTGGCTATGAGGGCAGCGAAGGAGGAGTTTTTCACTACCCTCATAGTGTATGTGAAGTCGTGTCCGGCAGAGCTTTACCGGTGGGAGGTGAGGGGTTTGGTCAGTTCAGCCTGTCTCCACCTGGACCCAGAGTTTTCCGGGGCCCGTGGTGACATGTTTATGGCTTTCTTTGTGGACAAAATCCCTCGCATTGAACCCGACTTCAACTCCGCCCTTTCAGAGATTGTCCATGCCAGAGGTTAGAAATGCCCTGTCTGGTCAGGGTTTATGGGATCAATTTCAATTGGTGAAGCCTGCTGATGCGGGGGGTGTAATGGGATCTGGCAGAGCCACAATGTGTGAACTGGACCCTTGCCCGTCCTGGCTGGTTAAGGCCAGTAGGGAGATGGTGGGGCCATTGCTGGTGGGGGTGATCAACGCCTTGTTGAGGAAGGGGAGGTTGCCAGAGTCCCTTAAGGGGGCGGTGGTCCTATCCCTCCTCAAGAAACCATCTTTAGACATTGACTCCCTGGAGAGCTATTGGCCTTTCTCTAATCTCCCCTTTTTAGGGAAGGTTATTGAAGTATGGTGGCTCATCAGTTACAGGCGCATCTAGACAGTATCAGTTTTCTAGATTCCTCACAGTCTGGTTTTCACCTGGGTTATGGCACTGAGACTGCTCTTGTGGCCTTGGCTGATGACCTGAAAGTGGAACTGGATAAGGGTCATGTGACCCTACTGGTTCTACTTGTTTGTTCAGACCTCTGTCTCACATACATTAATACATGCTTGTCGGTGCTGTGAGGAAGTCCAGGACGAAAAAGACCCACATCTTCCATCTTGTGAGAATGGTGAAAATGCGAATCTTTGCCTGCAAACATGTGCATCCAGTAGAGTACCTTTTCCCTACTCTGATGGACATGCATGTTTGCAGGCAAAGATCCGGATTTCTGCCATTCTCACGAGACAGAAGATGCAGGTCTTTTGAGTTCTGGACTTCCTCGTGGTGCTGACAAGTACATATTAATGCACACAAGAAAGCAGTCTCAGTGGCAGTTGATACAGTGAAGTATGAGGTGTTGGTGACTCGCCTGCGGGACCTTGCTGGGGTGGATGGAATGGCTTTGCAGTGATTTCATTCCTTCCTAGTGGATAGATTGCAGCACATGGTCCTGGGAGATTGCACATCTCCCAGGGGGTCTTCGGTGTGGGGTACCACAGGGTTCTATTCTGTTAAGACAGGGGGAGGGGGAAAGCGGGAGACGAGTTCCGGAGGATGGGTTCCTGATCTTCCTCCTGACTTGGTGGGGCACCCTTGGGAAACAAGTGTCCTCAGGATCGTATTGGGGCTTTCTCTCGGGAACCGAGAGCAACCCAGATCATCACTGGGCAGAGAAAGCAGGGCCCAGGAAGGGAAGGGGAACACAGGGTAAAGGTTACTCACGCTTTCAATGAGGGGGGTCACCAGGAGGGGATGCTCAGGGCCAGTGTCCCAGGGCCAGGGGGGTGGTCCGTGCTGTGAAGGAGGGCAAGGGGGGGGGGGAGGAAGGAAGGGAGACAACCACACCGTGCTGCCTTGCTCACTGGGGTGGTGTGTGTGTGTGTGCAGAAGCGGAGGGAGAGAAGGGGCGTTCTCACTCACAGTCACTCTTTACCAACCTTAGTACAAGCACCCACGCAAACCAATTCGCACTCACAGACACTCACTCTCTCTCAGTCACACAGTCCTGCAATCGCTACGTCAACACTCCACTGGAATTCAAGGCCAATGCAAAGGGCCATCCTCTCAAATGATTACTAGCAAGGAGGAGTCCATCTATCCTGTTTTTATGCTGAACCATCCCTATGCCTCAGGTGCCTTGTGTCCCACATTCCCTGGCCCCACCTCCCAGTGGCTCATTAGCCATGTGCTGCGCCGCAGCTGGTAGGACCCCGGCTGCCCTGCTGCCTGTGAAGCTTGCGGCGCAGCACTCCCAAAGTCATGTGGGTCCTGGCACTGCCCTGCCTGCAGTGCATCAGGATGTTGCATCACTGGTTGCCTAGCAACCGGAGCTATGCGTCAGCAAGCTGACCCCCTTGGTCTCGCCGGGGTAGCTCATCGCCAGGCAGGGAGCCTGACACCCCCTCTTGTTCAATGTATATATGCAGCCGCTGGGTGAGGTTGTGCATTGATGGGGGGTCCGTTGTCATCAGTATGCTGATGACACTCAGTTGTACCTCTCCTTTTCATCAAACCCAGGTCCTGCAGTTTCAGTGCTTTCCTGGTGCTTGGCAGCTGTGGCAGACTGGATGAAGCTGAGCTGATTGAAACTGAATCCCGACAAGACAGAGGTGATGTTTATTAACGAGTCTGGTGATCTGGGAGATGGGGGGTTATCAGTTATTGATGGGGTCTGCCACATCGCAGGTGCGGAGCCTGGGAGCGCTCCTGGATCTCAGCTTCACCTTGGTTTCCAGGTGTCGGCTGTGGCCAGGAGTGCTTTCCATCAGTTACATCTAGTGAGGTGGCTCCGTCCTTATATGTCAGACTCTGACCTTGCCACTACCACCATCATCCATGCATTTGTCACCTCAAAGTTGGATTACTGTAATACGCTCTATGTGGGGCTGCCCATGGTGATGGTCCGGAAGCTGCAGCTGGTGCAGAATGCGGTGGCCCATCTGCTTAGTCGCCAGGAGCACATTACACTGGTGCTCAGCACTTTGCACTGGCTGTCTATAGTCGTCCGGGCCTGATTCAAGGTGTTGGTTTTTACCTATAAAGCCCGTCACAGCCTGGGCCCTAGCTATCTGAGGGTCCGCCTCATTTCCTGGACCCCATGGATGCTCCTGTGGTCATTGGGGGGGGGGGGCACCCTCCTGGAGGTCCCTTGCTATAGGCAGATGGGGACCGACAGATGGGCATTCTCGGTAGCTGCTCAGATGCTGTGGAATTCGCTCCTGCCAGGGATTCGCCTCAGCCCAGGTCTCCTCGCGTTCCAATGCCAGTGTAAGACCTGGCTCTTCCACCAGGCATTTGGAGGTGGAGAGGGTTGAGGGTGGTTCTGGGTGGAGCGGGTTGTCTGTATTCTACCTGCACATGGTTTGAACTATTTTATGGTTTTTATCGGTTCCATTTATATTGTCGGATTTTGTATTTTTTATTGTTTTGATATGTATTTCACTGTTTTACAATGTAAGTTGCTTCGAGCTCCCAGAGGCAGGAGGAGGCAGGGTAAAAAAACCTATAAAATAAATAAATAAATAAATAAATAATGTACTCCCCACCTGCAGAGCATCAGAGAGGCTGCTTTACAGTGTTCCTGCCATTTGACTTTGACTTTATTTTTCAAATTATTAAATTTTTGCATTTTCACCTTAAGGTTTTACATTTTCTAACTTCTGCCTTGTTAACTAGAGGACACAACATAGATTGAGACTTGCATATAATTCTCTGAAGAATAAAACAATGCAGACATTTTACACACTCAAATAAACCCTCCAGTCTGTGGGTGTTTTCAGACAAGATGTGACCCCCAAATGGGCCACCTAGGAGTCCCGGAGCTGGCTTCCCATCTGAAGGTGGAGCGACTAGGTGCGCCACAGAGCCACGGAGCCGTGCATGGAGCACTGCCAGGAAATCTGAAGTGCTCTATGCGTGGCCAGCCAAATGTAGGGTTGCTAGGATAGCCATGCTGAGAACTGTCCATTTGAATCACTCCCCACTCTCTCCACCTGTGTGAGTGCTCCACGGCAGGGCCACTCGGTGGCCACACCCCCTCCCCCCATCGCCTTGCTTGTGTAAAAAAAAACCTGTCTCTTCCCAACACATGGGGGCAGAAGGCAATTTGGAAAAGGTCAGGAATCAGGAAAGTTTAAGATTAATGAATGTGTAAAAATAACCTATCACTTAACTATAAAAAATGAGCTTAGTTATTTTACGTTATCATTCTGAGTAATTATTTTAAGGTTTTTTTCCGGTTTCATTTGCTGTGAGGAAATGTAGTTCAGTGGTTACAGCACACTATAAGTCAGGAGTCCTCCTGCAGTGACACTGATTTGCTGTGAACTGCAGAAAATCACTATATCTGTACCTCTGTTTCCACATCTGTAACCTGGGGGTAACAACAGCGACCCATCCTGGGTTTTTGTGAAATGTAATTAAATATAGCCTGTAATAGACAGCGATAAGCAATCTAGAAGACCCTTTGTACTGGCTCTGTACATGCAGCACCACATAGAATTTTCAATGCAAAAGCCATGCTGGGTTAACTTACACTGAATAGTATCTTGCATCAGGAATACCCAAGCTGCCACTCAAAATGGGTATGGGTAGTAGAACCCAGCCCTTGCAAAGAGAGACAACCAGTGCTTGTTGACAGGGAAGCTGAGGCACAAAAAGAGGTGAAGTAGCTTTTTCAAAGCCTCACAACCAGTCCAAGCCAGATTAGAACTAGGATGACCAGATATGCAAATTTTGGAGGACACTTGTGAGACATACAGGTTTGCAGCCCTGCATTGCAGCCCTGCAACCTGTATGTCTCATAAGTGTCCTCTAAGATTTGCATATCTGGCCACCATAATTAGAACTCAGGCTGGTGCCCTAGTCACTAGGTGGCACTGCTTGCTTAGCAGGTTCTCTTATCTTTTGATGAAGGGCTGTCTGGAAGTGATGAGTTCATTCTCAAATGGTGCCATACAGGGTGTCCCTAGTAACATACCTTACAATTTCCCGTGTGCCTTTTAATATTTCTTTTGTACAAACAAAAAAATTGATCTGTGGAAAGTTACCTTCTGTTGCCAAGAAGGAAATCCTCTTTTGTCTCCACAAGGAAGCAGGGGGCTGACCATTTGTTTGCTAGAAAAGTGAAATGCACTTCACTGCATGGGGCTTGACAACTGCATTTTTTACACAGAGTGAAGCAAGAAACTTGAACAAATGCCCTTGTGTTGACAGAATGAAAGGGCTGCTCGTTCTTTTGACAGAATGAAGAAAGGCTTTTGACAAAATCCATTCTGTCCTCAGAATGAAGTTATTTATTTGATTAAATGCATTGTCTCTGTCAAAATTATATATCAGACTTGCTTGTCACTGCAGTCAACTTGACTCCAGCAATACTGGCAACCAGACCCTCAATCTTGGGCTACTTATACCCAGGGCCGGTGCTGCCATATACGCAGTGCAGGTGGTCGCCTAGGGTGGCAAGCTCAAGGGGATGGATCTCCCGGTCTGATCCACCCACCACCAAGCTCTGCAGCTAGATCAGATTTTATTTATTATTTATTTATTACATTTCCACCCCGCCCCTCTCACCACTGGCGTGCTGGAGAGGCTTATAATAAAAAGTAATATAAATACAAAAATAAAATCATAACAATTATAAAAATTCAATTAAAAATCTTCTCTTAAATACAATAATATGTGACTAAACACTCACCCTCACCCCCCTGCAAAATGCCTGGTGGAAGAGCCAGGTTTTACAATTCCGTTGAAAGGCCAGGAGATCTGGACTGAGATGAACCTCCACTGGAAGGGCGTTCCATAGCAACGGTGCAGTTGCCGAGAACACCCTCCTGTCTATGCGACCCACTGATAGTGTGGGACCTCCAGGAGGCCATCCCCAGATGACTGCAGGACCACCCCAGGACATGGGGAGGTGAGGCGATCCTTCAGATAAGTGGGGCCTAGGCCATGTAGGGCTTTAAAGGTTAAGACCAGCACACTAAATTGGTCCCCAAAAGACAATAGGCAGCCAGTGCATAGCACAGAGAACCAGTTTAATATGCTTTCTATGGACCGTACCTGTAAGCAGCCAGACCATTGCATTCTGCACCAGCTGCAACTTCTGGACCGTCACCATGGGCAACCCTTTGTAGAGCGCATTGTAATAGTCCAACCTCAAGGTGATGAATGCATGGCTAATGGTTGTGAGATCAGAGTCTGAGAAATATGGGCGGAGCCTTCTCACGAGATGCAATTGGTGATAGGTGCTCCTGGCCACAGCCGACACCTGAATATCCAGCCATAGCTGCGAATCCAGGAGCACCCCTAGGCTCCTCACAGATGGAACCAAAGGAGGACGAATGCCCCCAATAATGGGGGCGAACCCCTCACCTAGATCACCGACCCCATCGACCAGCATCACCTCCATCTTGTCAGGATTGAGCTTCAACCAGTCTCCCACTGCCACCAAACACCGGGACAGCAAGGAGACGGCAGGGCCTGGGTCTGATGAAAAAGACAAATACAGCTGGGTGTCATCCACATATTCATGACAGCAGACCCCCCCCAGCTGCGAACCACCTCCTACTGCAGCTTCATATACACATTGAACAAGAGAGGGGACAAGATAGAGCCCTGTGGGACCTCACATGGGAGATTCCCCAGCGAAGATGTACAATCACTGAGCACCACCCACTGGGATCTGTCCACAAGGTAAGAACAGAACCACTGCAGAATGGTCCCGTCTACCCTGGCCAAGTCCCGCAGGTACATCCCCAACATCTCATGGTTCACGGTATCAGAAGCCACTGATAGATTCAACAGAACGAGAAGGGTCATATGACACTATTTAGCTCTACTAGGAGGTTGTCAATCAAGGCCACAAGCGCAGCCTCCATACAGTAACCCAGATGAAAGTCAGACTGTGCAGGGTCCAGAAAACCGATGTGGTCTAGGTGTGCCTGCAGCTGACAGGCCACTTCCCACTCAATAACCTTCCCTAAAAAGGGAAGTTTAGAGACAGACCGATAGCTGGCCAGGGCGTCAATGTCATGAGATGGTTTCTTAAGGAGAGGCTGAACCACCACCTCCTTGAGGCTGGCTGGCACTCTCCCATCCCAAAGGGAGGCGTTAATCAAATCACCCCCACCAGCACCGGCCCCAACATCTCCCTGGCAGATTTTATCAACCAAGTTGGGGTGGGGGAGAGCTGCTCCCTTGAAACTTCCCTAGTTCCCCCCTCCTCTCCCCCCCCCCACCTCTGATTCAGAGCTGCAGTGGCTGGATGGGGCGGGTGGGTGCAGAGAGACAGAGCTGCCTAGAGCAGCAAGTTCATGGGGGTGGCTCCCCCACCCCCATCCAGTCACTGCCAAGCTTCACAGCTCTCCCCCCGTCACCGGATCCAGCCACCGTTAAGCTTCATGGTGGAAGGGGGGTGCTGGCAGTTGCCTGAGGCCACTAGGGCAGCAAATATCCTTGCGCCACTTCTGCGTATACTAACTGGATGCAAATAAACAATGTTATGGATTTATTTTCTAACAGTCAGCCCATCAAATTTTCCTTGCCGTCACTGTGAACAAAACTGCGTTCTCTTCACCAGGCCAGTCCTACAAGTCTTTAACGTGTTTCACAAGGAATTTAGTTAACAGGTCTGCTGATGATGCCAAGATGAAATGGAATCCATCTCTTTTTCTCAGAGCTGTATGGGCTCTGCAGTGGGAGAAGGAAGAGAGAAGAATTCTAAAGACAACATAAAAGGGAGGTGGGGAGAAGCACTCCCTCCACCCCACAGCCAGAAGCCAAAGGTGCAGGCCCGCCCCCAGAAGCCCCCAGCAGCCATTGCAGCGCTCATCCCCTCCAGGTGAGCAGGGCTCCACCCCACAGCCACAAGCCAAAGGTGCACGCCCGCCCCCAGAAGCCCCCAGCAGCCATTGCAG
>QEPC01008997.1:254226-273478 GCA_003113815.1 Sphenodon punctatus | reverse complement strand
CTGAGCAGCGAGTGGCAATGGCAGTGGGAGCAGCAGCGGGAACTAGCGCACAGCACAGACTGACTCTGAGACTCTCGGGGGACTGAGGCAGGGAGGAAGTGCACGTGCGCGCTTCCTCCCTGCCTCAGTCCCCTGAGTCAAGCTATCTTGCCAGGGCTGTCAGCGCGACTGCCCTGGTGAGATCTTCCATTGCACCAATTGAGCGCAATGGAAAGGCTAGCCCCTCCCTCCACAGCACGTCCCATGCGTGCTGTGGACGGAGGAGTTCAGCCGCCCAAATTGCATTTTCCATAGGAAAACGCTGTTTGTGCGACTGTGCAGCAGCCTTTTTGTCCCTTTGGGGACCCACTCCCAGTGGAGTGGGTGTGTCCCCGAAGGGAGAAGGACACAGTGACAGCTACAGCAGCCTCTGCAGCAGCTCAGAGGCTGCTGTAGCTGTCATAAGCGGTGCAGGTTTTTTGTTTTTTTTTAAACAAAACAGTTTCGGCACCGGTGGCCCCCGCAGTGCTTTGGGGGGCACTGCCCCAAATTTCCTGCAGGGGGAGCCGCCACTGTGGTTCAACCCTAGTTAACATGTGATGCAGTTAATCGTATGGCCACCAGCCACCAGATGTTCACCCCAGGGCAGCGCAGGAAGTTGGCTGCTATGCGATACGTCCACCAGAGAAGACTGGTGACGCAGTCCGTAGTAACGTTTCCCAAAGTGGGATAACACTGCCCAAAGTAACTGACTGCCTCCCATGTGGCTGGCCCATGCTGCTGTACTGCAAGGTGAGGTCTGAGGATCAGGCCCAGAGGAGGATGCTCTCCCCACCTGACTAATAGCTGATCAGGGGAAGGGGGCCCCGCACACTCTCTCCGCCCATCCAACAGCTTATCGGGGGAGGAAGGTCCCTCACACTCCTTCCATCCGCCGGACACCTGATCAGGGGGAGGAGGCCCTGGAGGATCTTTGGGAGCATGCTGGGAAATGTAGTCCAACATGTTCCCAGAGAGCCAGCTGAGGCCGCTGTTCTAATGCTCTCTGGGAGCATGATCTCTGGGAGCAACTACTGTTCAGCTGTTGGGCGCGTGAGAGGAGTGCATTTGGGCCACCCTCCTCCTGATCAGCTGTTGTGTGTGTGGGGAGAGCGTGCTCCCCCCATCAGCTATCTAGTAGCAGCGGGCCTAATCCTGCAGCACAGCAGGGGTCTGGGCTGACCCATTGTGTGCAGGGGCTGGTGATGGCCATGGAGGGAAAATTGTATGGTTTGCTCTTCTCACTGGCTCAAAGTGTGGTGGTGGCTGAAATTGCCTGTCCTGGATGAGCGGGGGATCAGACCCACCCAGTTTTGTGTGGCTTTCCACAACTTTCCTGTCTCTCTGGCTCTGGCCTCCTGCTACTTCCAACTGCCTCATGCCAGCTTCTACTATCAGGATCAGGCCCCTCCAGCTCCTACTGCTTTCACTCAACCATTCCTGGGTCGCTTTTAGACAAGACAAATTTGTGCATGATTGGTGAAAAATGCGCGCGAGTTAATGCTCATTTAAACACCTAAACCATTTAAAATGCGCATTTGCCATGATCGTGTAAAAGCCCAAAACATTTTGAATGTGGTTTTTAAATGCACATTTTTAAAAACTGGTTTTGGCACCCCCCACCCAACCATCAAAGGGGCTCAAAATCGGTTTTAAAAAATGTGCGTTATTTAAAAACCACATTCAAAACGGTTTGGGCTTTTACACAATCATGGCAAATGCGCATTTAAAACGGTTTAGGTGTTTAAATGAGCTATAAAATGCGCATTTTCCACCAATTATGCGCAAATTTGTCTCGTCTAAAAGCGGCCCTGGTCATGGAATTTTTTAAGGTGGGTCATAGATGTTTTTAAAAGTTTTGGTGGGGATTGCCCACAAAAAAGGTTGACCACCACTGTCCAAACAAATATCTACCGGGAAAGATGCAAAAAGAGCAGCCAGCTTTTGTTTCTTTAGGTCAAATGATATTTGGCTTATATGAGGAGCTGCTATATCTATGTGATTATTTTTATTGTGTAAAGTTGTGCTTTTTGAAACATTTTTCTTAAAAAAACAAAACACAAAACAACACAAATTAGAGGGACCAGAGAGGTAGAACTAAACCTCCCTCCCAGTTTGGATTGTTACTTTGGCCCTTTTCACATGAGACGTCCCCGCTCCCCCCCATGCCCACACAGGACCACTGCGTGGGCATGGGGGAGGGGGTGCCTGTGTGACTGCCACAGCTGGTGGGTGGGGGTGCATGAGCGCTCCCATGCTCCACCCATCTCCACCTATCCCCCGTGCACGGAGCAACAGGTGACAACGGCCCATTTGAAAATTACTTCCATCTTGAGAGCTTCAAAATGCAAGTATTATAGTTTTGAAGTCATCATTTTTGGGGGCAGGGGGGAATCTTCAACCAGCTCTACTTTCCACGTTCAGTCAGACCACTCCTATAACACAGCAAATTGGGTAACATCAAAATCTGTCTCGCCCCCACATAACTGTGGAAAGGAGAGGAGGTCAGCTACATAGCTACTTATAATGCCTTGAACACAGCTATCAAACCTGCTATGGTTTACTCAGAGCTTGACCTATAAAAGGTGGATTATATACTGACAGTTCCCTCATACTCCCCAGACCCAGCAGGACAAAGAGGGAAGAAGAAAACAGAAAGCACAAAGGCACCAAGACAAGACTCCCAGGAAGGCCTTTCAAACACCGGTCCTTCCCTCTCTCTTACCATTTCCAGTGTTGAAAGGAACAAAATGCAAAGCAGACTCACTGAGCTACAATTCAGAGAGATGACTGGATCTAGTCCTTCCCAGGAGACTATAACAAAGAGGGTCCCGTCCCACACTGTCACATCCAGGCATGCTGTCCTCACTGACTGCAGTGGACGATATGTTGGTGTAACTGAAGGCAGACTTAGGGCAATGGTCCTTTTAATTATAGGACACTGAACAATTTAGTTTGAATATTAATGACAACTCTGATAAAAGTGATATTTTACTATATATGTGGAGAAACTGATGGGCCATCATATGCATCCAGTCTGAATGCCTGAAACGTAGAACAAGAATGAAAGCAATCTCTGCTGTTACCGGATCCCAGAACTGCTCCAGCCCCTCTCACCCTGCAGTCACCTTGCATGTGCTCCACGAGGATGCAAGCAGATGGGCTGACAGTTCCCAACGGCCACCATCTGCTTGCACACTGCTCCCATCTACCATAGAGTTGCGGTCGCTCCTGCAACCGGGACTCTGGGGGTAGAGAACATTGCCCACCTCATGCCTCCCATCAAATGGGAGGCAGCCCCAGGGTAGCACATTGCTCTGGTTCCCAGGTTGGGTTACCTTGCACAGCGTGCCCCACCTTTCTGAAGATGATGCCACGTGGAGTTGCCCTGGCCCAAACCAGGGCAAACATCTGGCAGCTGCCCTTCACATGGACAGATAAATCCAGGGTAAAGGGGGCACAGTGTGGCGCCCCATCTTGTGTAATAACAACACCTTCTGAGAGCACACCTGTGCCCACCTCCCCTGTAAGAGCGTGTACACATGAGCACCTTTTTTGACATTCTTTCCTCCAGCATTCACTTTAACTCCCTCTGTGTTCACAGAAGCACAGGGGTTCAAGTGAGGATAAAGGTGGGCAGGGGTACTTACCTCTCCAAACAAGTGCTTCTCCAGACCAGTGTGGTTAAAGTGAGGAGGGATGCTTCTTCTCTGAGGGGCAGGCTTGTGTGTTTTCTTCAGGGAAATTACCTCCTTCCATGCAGTCCTTGGCTCTCCTAGCAACCCTCAACTTGTCCGCCTTTTATTTGTCTCTTTCCCAATGTCTCTGCCTCAGTCACTGCATGTTATTCCTGCCCTCGCTGCTGGAAGGGAGAAGCGAGAGGAGGGAAGATCGGGAAGGGGAAGAGTTAATTAACCCCTAGTTCTTCTTGCTTGTGGGAACAGAGGCAGATAGTTTCTCTGGAGTAACTGTCCTGTTTCAAGTATGCTTATGTGAACAAGCCCCAACAGTGTATGCTGAACTGAATGCAAAATGGCTGTCAGTCTCTATAGATTTAACAGATGCAGTAGACAGAAACGCAGGTCTACCACTTACATAGCTATCTACACCACCACTTTGTGTAAAATAATTTATTTATTTATTTAAATGACCGTCCTTTTGTAAGAACAGCCTTGTAGAATCCTCTAAAGGTGACTGTGCTCTTGTGCAAGTTCTGGGGGAATTCCTACTTCTGTTTTGTGTCTGGTTAGGAAGATGTTAGATCTCACTGCTCAGTAATTCAAATGCTGATTGCTGACACCATGGGTCAAAAGAACCTTTCCAAAGAATAGAACAGAAGGATGATCCATAGAAGACTTTGTCTGATTCCTATGCAGTGGGAATGGAGAGACGGGCTGGAGACCTGAGAGCTGGGTTTATATTAATTTTGAATATAAAAATATATATATTTGGTGGTTTTGTTTTAAGTGCTTCCTGTATCATATAATCTTGTTGTATTGGGGGTTTCCCATCTTTGGTAGGTTTGTGACCTGAGATCTGGGCCAGTCTTAGAATTTGCAGGGTCCAGGGTAAAGATAAAATGCACGGCACTAGGGCTGAAGCGAGAATCCATTTGATTTGAGAAACTCCAGCAAGATCTTGGGACAATCTTACTAACGGGTTCAAGAATCTTGCAAGAATCTTGCTAAAGAAAATCACTGTGCATGCAAAAATGGCCACCAGGGCCGTTCTGCATGTGTGGCCCTTTTCCAAGATGGCGTGGGCAGCATCGGCACCATTTTGGAAAACGGCAGCTGTTCTACACATATTCAGGCCGGCTGCCCTTTTCCAAAATGGCACCAATGCTGTCCATGTCATCTTGGAAAAAGTCAGTGCTTGTGCAGAATGGTCCTGGCAGCCATTTTGTGCGTGCGCAGTGGGTTTTTTAAAAAATGTATTGAGAATAAAATCTCAATGAGACAATATAGAGATTTTTGAATTTTTCAATTCTCGTTTTTATCTCAGTTCTTGGCAAGAATCGAGAAAATATCAAGATCAAGATTTAGCCTTAGGCATCACCCTCTTGGGGGGGCCCCTCCATGAAGCTGAAGAGATGGCCATGTTTGGGGCCCTTCTGGGAGGGAGTGGGGGCCCTGCGCCCTGCCCTGGTGAAAACGGGTCACTGCAAGGCCTCTTAAGGTAGGAAAATAGCGGGGCCCAGGGTGGTTGTTCCAGGTCAACCTGTGGTAAGGCTGGTCCTGACTGAGAGCCCCTCCCCTTAGTCATGTCCTTTATCCCCCAAGAGCACACATTCCCTATTCCTCCCCTCCCCATCCAGTATCTTGGACCATTTAAATGTTATGCCATTTAGAGGTTATGCTGAGGCAATGCTCTTGTGCTGGTTAGCATGAGGTAGTGGATGGAGAGATGTCATCTTAGAGACCTTTGTTAATTCTGTTTTTCCATGTCAAAGCATGAGCCTCAAGCTTTCCTGGGTGCTGTGATGAGTTGACTTGAATTTGGTACTTGTTACTGGAAGATTTCGATTTCTGAAATGCTGACTCTGAACCTAAGGTTTCAGAAACTGAGCTGGCAAAAACATTTATGATATTTGTTGCAGAAAGCAGCCCCCTCCAATTCTCATGGTAATTCGCTGACGACTGTTCTTGTGGTGTCCCTGAACATGGGTTTTGATCCTGCATTTCAAAGTTCAGTGTTCCATGTTGGTTTTTGGTGGGCGAAGAGATGCAGGCCGAGGTGTTACGAACACTTCTAATGTGAGAAGACTCTGGGGTGAAATTTGGCTGGAAAACAGGGTCACATCTCACAAACACAATGTGAGGATGAGACTGTTCCATTGACACAAGGGGAAAATAAGGTTGCCTTATGTTGTTGCTCTGCGGTTGCTCCTCCCCCCCCCCGGCCAAAATTCCTGCCTGCGTCATGGCTGAATGTTGCAGGCCTAATTTAGTGTTTGACTAAACTCGAAAGCTAAGACAGTGGCAAAAAATGGGTGGAAATTACCCGGCAAAAGTAAACCACAAGAGGAAAAGAATACAGTGCTTCTTGTTCAGTTTTGCTATATGGGTTCCACATTACCAGAAATATGGTTCTGGGTGCTAATATTACTAATACCTGTTGAATAAATATCAAGCTGCTAAATAGTCAGCATGTATATTAATAATAAGATGTAAAATATTCAGTAATTCAGTCCGAAACTGGGCCAGTTGTTTGTTTTTCTTTTAATTACAGCTTTAATTTTAAGCTAGCTGTACAAGTTAGCAAGACTTATAAAATATCAGTGAGCCTGGATGACTTTTAGCAAAGATCCATGTTGGGGCAAATGTGAGTTTCCTGGAAAGGAGAACATGCTTACAGATGATATTAACAGGAAAAGGCAGGGGCATGGTGTTAGGTCTGTTTTGCTTACTTACGGTAGGCAAAACAGGCTGCATGTTGTTTGGTTGTTAAAGGGCATGTGTGAGAGGGAGCTGCTTGGTTTTCATATTAGGAATTTGGTTCTCATTTGGCTTCTCTTCTTGGAAGAGTTTGATGACTGAAGAACTACCTGGATTGTGGATTTTGCAACAACATGATGTACCACAAATGTATAATATAGCAGTGATTTCTCTTTGGACTGTGGAAAGTTTTTGTTCTTCTTCTGCCTATTTAATTCAAATATACAAGAAACACTTGTGAGAAAAACACCCTAGTTACAGACTCAGTCATTTTCCACTCCCTTCAGTTAGAGACTGAGAGGACTCAGGCTGTATTGGCAGGAACCCATGTCATTCACTGCATTTTCCTCATCAATGGCAGCCACGGGGAAAATGCAGTGAACACAGGTCCTTGCATATTGGGAACGTCCAGGGACTCATTCGGTAAAACTAAGGATAACCTAATCTGGCATGCCTCAGATGAATCTTTAACTTTTTTTTAATAACTAAGTGTTATTTATAAACAGACATTTTGAACATTCTTTATCCATAACAAAGCTGTAACAGTAGCTAAATCCCTATGTCTTCTTCCTTTGGAGAACTCCACTAATTTAACCAAGTAGGTATTTCCAAAACAAAAAACTTTACAGTTTAAAAAACTGTTAAAAGCAGAACCATTTCCAAAACAAAAAACTTTCCTCTTCAAAACTATTTCACAAAATATATTTCCCCCTAACTTAAACTCCAAAAACCATGAAAATTAATTTGAAAAACATTTAACAACATACATTACAACAAATCATAAACATCCCAAAGCATGGGAATTATTTCCAGATTTTCTATCTATATTCCATAATTTACCATTAACATTAAGGAAAGATATGTACTTAATTTATTACCATACATACTTACTCTTATTATTTTTTACCACTAACTAAACTATCACATTATTTCTTTACAGGTCATTTATTTATTATCATAAGTCGCCGATGAAAATTTTCTCAAACTGCCTTAACTCTCCTTTTGTGCAGGATTTCATTGTATACAACCGACTGTATAAAGTTGTCTACACTGACATTGTCAACATTTTGTTGTATAAAGTGGCAGCTAGTCCCTCCCTCCCTTCTCCTCACCTTCACGCTCCTCAAGTTAACTTCCCGGGTTACCCCTCTGTCCAAGAATTATGGGCACTACTGAGCATGCGTGAGTCAGCAAAATTAATTTTTAAAATCTTTAATAACTGTTTTTTTGGCTGCACCAAACACTGAGACTACAGCAGCACTTGATGGATATCTCAGACTACAGAACTGTGAAGTCTCAGCACTCAACTCATCGGGGGGGGGGGGGGAGATATCGATGATTCAAAATCATTGGGATGCAGTGAATTTTGACTACGAGCAATTAACATTTAAACAGTTATAACTTTTGATTTTCTGGCTGGATCTTCTTTGAAGTTTGTAAGTATGACAGTCCCCACAAATATAAGACATGGATAAAGTTTCAGAACTGTAGCTATAAAGCAGTTCCTTCAATATAAGAGTTTTTAAATCCCTTGTTTATAATGGAAAGAGGTTCTGCCTTTAATTTTTTTGCTGCTACCACAGCAAGAAAATGTAACTCTAGAGAAGTGATGTTGACTAGCTCTTGTAATTCTGCTATGAATGTCATGATTTCAGAGGTTTCTTAAAATCTAATGTCATGATCCACAAACCACTTACTCTACAGGGCTTCAACATACACATTAATTCAGTTTAATTAATTAATTTAATTAACCAGTGGTACACCACTGATTGTACCCTTTGTCAGTGGTTTGTAGATTGTTTTGTAAACTCACAAAAGTAGTTCTGACTCCTACTTGCCTGAGGAAGGACCCTGTGAGGTCCAAAAGCTTGCACATTTCCACCAATAATAGTTGGTCCAATAAAAGATATCATTCAAACTACTTTGTCTCCACAAACTCACAATAAGCAAGAGACCCAGCACAAGCTGAATATAATGAATCTCATATTTCTTTTCTAAGTTTCGTTTCTGAGCAGGGCAGCATCTGTCTGACCAGGAAATGAAATTGAGAGTGTTTCCATAGATCGGCAGCCCTCTGCCCCCACACACATGGCCCTTTCCTTCTCACTCAGGCAGGCTCACCATCCCAGAGATGTGTCAATGTTTGACTCACATCCACCAGGCAAATGCTACCCCATCTAACATTGCCTTCTTCCAACATGACTTAAAGCAACCAGCCTCCATGACCCAGTCACATCTGGAACTAGTACCTTGTATCAAGGCAAACATTTAACAAGATCTAGATCTTTGAAATGAGCATATTTGTGAATAGCAACAATATACAATTAGAAATATTCATACCAATGATTTTGGGAAGAAATATAATAAAACCTCATGCATCCAGATTTAAGCCAAGCTCTGACCATTTAGAAATTAGAATGAGAACTTCATAGAAGGGTAGATTATCTGACATATGTACTTTTCTTTGAAGCATCTGATACTTGTCACTGCTAGAGTCAGGATACTGGACTGGATGGAACACAAAGCTGTGCCAGTGGGTGCTTTTAGACGGACTGCAGCCCCAGTTCTGCCCATGCCAGCCTGCTTCACTCCCAGGCTTGCCAGTATGTTTAAAAGCGTCCCGCTAGATGTGGAAATGGAGCAAATTGAGTCTGGTCTGGGCAGCCCTGCTAGTGGCACTCCAAAAACACCCTGGAGCACCACCAGTGGAGTGGGATGGCCAAACTTGAGGCAGCAGCCTGAAGTGGTGGTGCTGCTGTCTAGCTGCTGGGCAGACCCACACTTCAGCTCCACGCCCAACTGGCCATTGCCCCTGACAGAACCATAGAGTTGTGGGCACCAGCCTAAACTGTCAGGCAATTGCCTGCAACTCTATGGTGTGTGTGTGTGTGTGTGTGTATACGGCTGCACATGCAGACTGTGGGCCAGGGAAACTGCCAGGTCCATGTAAAGCAGACCTAGGTGGGGTTGCAAGTAGGCAGATGCGGGGGTGCACCCTCGGAGCAGCTCCGGGGACTGGTAGGTTCCTCAACTGAACATGGCGAAAACTGAACTCCTTATCTTCCCTCCCAATCCTTCCTCTCCCTCCTCCCTGTCAATTGCCATTGACGGGTTCTCCATCCTCCCTGTCCCCCAAGCCTGTCGCTTGGGCTTCATCTTTGACTCGCACCACACCTTCAAACCTTACATTGACTCCGTGACCAAATCCTGCCACTTCTCCCTCCACAACATTGCTAAGATCCGCCCTTTTCTGTCTGTCTCCTCTGCCAAAACTCCCATCCATGCCCTAGTCATCTCACGCCTCGACTATTGTAACCTCCTCCTTGCTGGCCTTCCCTGCTCTCACTTTTCTTCCCTCATCTCTATTCAAAACTCTGCTGCCAGGATCATCCACCGAGCCCATCGCTTTGACCATGTGCAGCCGCTCCTCTCCTCTCTCCACTGGCTCCCCCTTCCTGAGCGTATTCTGCACAAGCTCCTCGTCTTCACCTACAAAGTCCTTCACAACCTCGCTCCCCCCTACCTCTCTGCCCTGATCTCCCTTCCAAACCCCTGTTCGAGCACTCCGCTCCTTTTCTATCCCCTCCCTCACCCTCCCACCCCTCCCCTGCTCCCCCAACCACCTTTGTCCCTTCTCCCTCACTGCCCCACACGCCAGGAACTCTCTCCCTGCCGACATCCGCCTTGTCCTCTCCCTTCATCCCTTCAAGCACCTCCTCAAAACCCACCTCTTCTGCTCTGCCCTTCCTAACTCCTGCTAATTATCCCCACCCAGGATTATTCCCCACCTGTTATCTGCAAACTCTTATTGTCCTGTAACCAAGCCAAGAACATGTACCTGAGTTCTCTCATCCTCATGATTGTTCCGCCCCTTGTCTCTCCCTCTGTTCCCCCTTCCATGTCTCCCCTCCCCCTGTCTTTAGACTGGGGCTGAGGAAACTGCCAGGTCCATGTAAAGCAGACCCAGGAGGGGTTGCAAGTAGGCAGACATGGGGGTGCACCCTCGGAGCAGCTCCGGGGGCTGGTAGCCTCCTCAACTAAACATGGCGAAAACTGAACTCCTTATCTTCCCTCCCAATCCTTCCTCTCCCTCCTCTCTGTCAATTACCATTGACGTGGTCTCCATTCTCCCTGTCCCCCAAGCCCGTAGCTTGGGCTTCATCTTCGACTCGCACCTTACCTTCAAACCCTACATTGACTCTTGCGTCCCTTGTCTCTCCCTCTGTTCCGCCTTCCCTGTCTCCCCTCACCCTGTCTTTAGATTGTAAGCTCTTGGGCAGGGACCGTGTCTATCTTATTCTCTGTAAAGTGCCAGGTACATCGCTGCCGCTATATAAATGCTTATAATAATAATAATAATAATAATAATAATAATAATAAATAGTTTACACCCAGTGTAGCAACTCTAATGTTCCAACATGTTGTTAGGAGCTAGATGAGAGCATCCCTGTTTCTGGACAGGCTTCTTTCTCAGAGTTGACTGGGAAGTATCAGTACCAGCACCAGAAGTGGCTGCAGATGGAGAAACCACAACTTCTCTCCCTTTATGGCCCAATCTCTTATTTGACACTTTAATCCCACTTTTCTCATATTCTTGTCTCCTGTGAATGGTGGCAGACGAGCAGAATACACAGCACCAGTTGACCACTGTATATCCAGGCTGAATGTCTGGCTAGTCTGTTCCTGGGTGTAGTCTTTCCATCTGCCCACAGCTCACTGTTTATCTGCAGTACAAAAGTACTGCTCTGAGGTGTGCTAGAAGTTTGCTTACAAACCGAATGGCAGTTTAGACTGTGCAGCATACTGCAAAATCTATAGAAAGAACTGAAAAAGTACGGATTCTCCGCCCCAAATTGTGACCTGCCTTGAATAACTTTGTCTGCTTATGGCTGAAACGAGATTCTGCCCTTCTCGAAAGATTTGAAAGGACCAAGATACTTGAGATTCTCCCAGATTTTAGGGGGCAAGGACACAAACCTCCCACAATCTGCTGCCCTCCATCCTTCTCTCCTCCCTCCCTCTTGGAAAGGACCTCCAGATGGGAGGAAAGAGAGCTTAAGGGAAGAGGTGGGGTGAGCATACTCAGCACAGCTTTTCAGTATTCTATTGGGTGCTCAGACTCCTGTTAGCCAATAGAATGCTAAGATATCGGCTGAGTCTGCCCCCTCCCTCCTGCTCTTTCCCTTCCTGAAAATTTTCTGTTGGGAAGTGTTCCCCACCGAAACAGCTGCCAGCCCCAGGCAAGGTAAGAAAGCTGGACTGGGAACAGTGCAGTTTTCCCCTCCCCACCCTCATCACATCAGCACCGGGTAGTTTGTTTCTTGAAATTTCTCGAGTTTCTCAGCAAGAATCCTGCTGATTCTCATCTTGCTCTCATTTGCAAGAACGAGATGGGAATTGTGATTCTTTCTTGTTGAGGAACAAGAGAAACAGAGAATCGAGCTTCAGCCCTAGTTTTATGGCCAGGGTTAGGGGCTTTTGGGTTGGGCCTGTTGTGGGGATTTGACATATTTGTATATATTTGTGTTTGTTTTGACATGCAGTTCTAAGCTGCCATAAGAGGTTTTGGGAGGTGCAGTGCAAATTTAAACTAAGATAACATTGGATATTTTTCAATAATAGGATAAACGGCTGTCAAAGATGGTAAAGGGAGAATTAATCCTCTTTTAGTGTAGGTTGATAGACTAGTCAACCTCTTGGAATCTCATCCAGCCTATGTTTCTATGGCCTTTTTCAAACAGACACTAACACTGATAAAATGGGTGTTACATTTTATTATACATGTTGCAGAGCACCCATAGAGCATACCTGCAACCCTGCAACATATATAATAAAACGTAACACCCGTTTTATCAGTGTTAGAGTGTCTGTGTGAAAAGGGCCTATGATTCTGTTTTGACTGATTTCAATTTAAGCCAATTAGGAACAGTATAGAGCAAACTTGCAACAAGAGGTTTGCAATGATTTGAATAAAATGGCTGAAAAAACAATTTATTATTAATAATAATAATAATAATAATAATAATAATAATACTTTATTGCATAGCCAGAAGGCCATTGCACATATAAAATTTAAAATACAAATATAAATTCTGTGCTACGGCAAAAATAAAACACAATCTCCACTTAATCTCTACAGAATACATTAGAGAGGGATAACAATAAAGCAGATGAAAACCCAGCAATAGATTTCCCCTGATCATTTAGGAGCCGCAGCATCCCATTTCTGCTTAATCTTTATGACTAAATTCATAAAAGAACTGACCACCTGCGTGGTTGTGGTCGGGCAGTCACGAAGCAGAAGGCCCACGCAAAAATCCTCAGAGCAGCCCGGGTAAAGTCCCAACAAGGGAGCCAAATATTTGTACCTCTCCATAAATAGGGCAGGCCAATAAAATGTGGGACAGGGACTCCACCTGCCCTAGCGGATACCGGCATAGGCGTTCAGCCAGTGGAATTCCCTTATACCTCCCATCTGTAGAAATGGAGGGGAAGGCATTTAGCCTGGCAAGAAGAAAAAGTCTTCTCGCCTTAGGAGATAGTCCCTTATCTAGGTAAGGCATTGGGGACTGGGATTCATTAGCTATCAAGTGGTACAGCCCTAAAGCTCTGCTACTACCGATCTCAGCACGTACCTCTGCCATGAGACATCTAACAGTTTCTCAGTCAGGAGTTTACGCACCCCATAAAAACCTAACGGGATCAGAGATTCAATAGAAAAACCAAGGCGGCTGATTTTCTCAGCCACCATGTCTTTCCAGGGATTCGGAGACTTGTCCCGCCTAATCAGAAGTGCCCATGGGGCAGCCATATTAAAAAAGAGACGGAGCCAATATGTCAGAGCCCCCTGCCAGACCTTGATCTGCAGGGGTAACATCCCACACTCCAAGCAGAGAGCCAAATTGGGGGAACCAGCCGGGGCTGCCAAAATGACCTGGACAAAGCTAGATTGAATGTGCTCGAGCAGATGTAATTTCCCAAGGGTCCCAAAGTGGGCCCCATACACCAGCTGGGACACCAATTTATAAACAAATAGCTTTTTGGGGGGGAGGGGGATTAGATATCCACCTCTTGTTCTGTAAAACCTTATAATATTTTTGGACAGTTGCTTGGCCTTGCTCAAGGTCGCTGTAGATTGCATGGCCCAGACCCCATTTGATTGGAACAGAATCCCCAGATATTTGTATACCTGGACCTGGACTATCTCCTTGTCATCCAGCCACCACCTATGAATCACCCTCTCCCAGGAGAAATACATAATCTTGCTCTTTTCTTGATTTATTACCAAGAGGTTTCGTCTTACAATAATTTCCAAATGTGGTTAATAAGCTTCTCAGGCCAACTTGGGTGCATGATAATGACACTGTGTCATCGGCGTAAAGGAGACACGGCATAGGGGTCTCACCCACGGTAGGGACATGATTAGCTGAATCCATAAATGCCTCCAAGATGTCATTTAAATAAATGTTAAAAAGAGTAGAGACCAATATGCAGCCCTGGTTTACCCCCTTTTCAACTGGGATGCTACTAGACATTACCCCCCCAAAACAATTTTAAGCAAATTGCCTCAGCTTTCTCATGTGGCCAAACCCTAAATTGCTGGACACCATCTGTTTGCTGCTTCCCCCATTCCCCCTACATTTATAACAAAGAACTATTGACTTCAGATGGCAAACCAGTTCAGTAACAATAGGTACAGATGCCAACATCTGCCCAGTGCCCACAAGATGGAAGCAAAGCAAGTTCACATTATTTTTCTTGGTCAGATTTTCACAGGTCTTTGCCAGGATTAGGCAGCAGACATGCAAAGATACTATAAGCACATCTGCACACCTGGCTGGTCAAATGAGGCCTCCTGTGATGACAAAGCATGTTAATGCAAGACATCCAGTCTGATTTCCATCACAAATAGCTTCAGAGAAGCATCTGAGCTTTGGGTGCTTAATTAGGAGAACTAGGAGGATGGTGGTCACTGTGGGCAGAAGCACTGAATTGCCCAAGGTGCAATCCTCACTCAGTTGAACTCAATGGCTCAGCTTCCACCTACTTAAATGGGTGAGAAACCCACCCTAACATTTGTAAATTGCATCCTAGAATTATAGAATAAGAGTGGGGAATGGGGAAATGCCATTGTCCTGGGAAGTAAAATGGTCCCTATCATCTAACCCACTTAAGGAGTTTAGGGCTCTTGGAGCCCCATAGAAAAGCAAGCGGATCAGATTTTGGGTGTAGGATTGCCAGAGTAGGCAGTGTCCTAGAAGTAGGGTTGCCTCATGGTGTTTGGGAAATTCCTGGACACTGTGCTTAACTGTTAAAGTGTCATATGTGTAGCCCTCCCGTTCCACTTGTCCATTTACCTGTGTCATGCCCTTTGATAGGAACGATTTGTTCATGGTTTGAGAAAATACCTGTAGCAGCAGGCAGGGCGCAGTCCTCGCTAAGGCTCTTCAGCACCCTGCTGTGTGCTGCGCCCGTTCACTTCTGGGTTTTCCACGGTGTCTGAGCTCAGCTGCTCATCAGTTAGCACAGTTCCCTGAAAGTCTTAAAGGGCCAACACTCAATACCTCTAGCACTCTTCCAAGCACTCATCCTGCAAGCACTGTGACTGTCACAATACAATTTCATTTTAAAAAATGTAACTGACATTTATTCAAAAATTAATTTAACATGGAAAAGTTAGAGGTCAAACAACTATGATACTATTCAACCTCAAAAATGATTTAATACTAAAAAAATGTAGTGCTTTACATTATTTATTTATTTTATTTTATTTATTTTCATTTCTACACCACCCTTCCCTAAGGCTCAGGGTGGCTTACAACACTAAAACACAGAATACATTAAAATCCATTTACAAAACCCCATCATCACATCTAAACCCACTCCAACCCCTATCCCTGGCTGCCAAGTGCTTTGCCAAAATAATATTTACATAGAAACATTTTGCACTGTTCCTAGCAAAGTCCTACTATGTTTTCAAGTGCATTCCACCCGTTTAAGAGCTTAGCTGGTACATCCTGAGAGATTCCTTTCCTGGATGTTATATGGTTGAGTATAGTGGTTGTCCTGGACATACAACAAACAGCACTGGACTGTCCAGCACATCTGGCAACTGTACCTGGGTGTCTGTGATGGTAGCACAGAACATATAAATTATGAACAGACAGTGGGCAGTCAGCTGAAGATGGAACCTAGTTGATTATTAGGGATGGGCGAACGCGGTTCGGAAGTTCGGAGTTCGGCCCGAACTCGGCCTGTTCAGACAACCGAACGCGAACCCGAACATACCGAACATACCGAACAGAACCGAACACCGAACGACGAAATGGCCTAACAGTTTGGTCAGTTCGGATCGCGTTCAGGTGAGTTCGGGTGGCAAAGAAAGGTTCACCTCAATGCTGCGCCCAAAGGCGCCTGCCATGATGGGCATCCATGGCAGCCAATCATGGTGCCCACTCCAGACTGGGTCAGGAACAGCTGGCTACCACACATGATAGCCCGCTTCTGCCTCATCAGGTGGGCCATTTCCCAGGTGTGTTGGCAGCTTGTCTGGTCTGTCATCCCAGAAGTCTCCAAGATCACAGCTTCAGCTAGTCGCTAGCACTCCTGGGAGAACTCCAAAGCAAACAGCTGGACTGCCCCCAACAAACGTGATGATGGCCCCTAGGCCAAAACAGAACCAAGCAGGCCATCGTCACATTTGTTAACACCCATAATATGGATATTTGGGCTGGAGTCAGAGAACAGTGTAGTATTATTTACAGCTCCCCCTTCTCATGCTCTTCTGTTTGCATTCATGTAGCCTGGAAATACAGTGATTGAAAAGCATGGTGGGGAGGAGGAATCTTTGCTGAAAGCTGCTGACTTAACACCCACATCAGCGAGACATGTAGCTGCCAATAGAAATCAGGCACCTTACTGCTGTCAGTCCCTTTTGAAAAGTTCCCGTTCAATGACAATGGAAGGAGAAAAGTTTATAGCATATAAATTATTTATTAATCCTTTATAAACCACTCATAAATGGAACTTTAATATACAGTGGACCAAAATAATATTGTCCTGGCTTGACAAGTACCAGCTGGAAATGCTGTTGAAATATTAAAGTCCTGAGGGTTGAAACAGGCTTAGTACTTGCTAAGAATCTTCTGATAGAGCTGACCTTGGACCCTGGCCCTTTAAGGGGCTTCAAGCCTCTATAACCTGCCACAGGTGCCCATCATCCCCAATCAGATAATGGAGAACCTCCAGGCTGGGGGCATAAGATCCACCACTCCAGCAGCTTGGAGGCAGCTCATAGAATCATCAAACTTTAGGGTTTGAAGGTTCTTGTGAGGTCATCAAGTCCAACCCACTGCTCCAAGGCAGCATATTCTCTGTCTACAGCATCACATGCTTTCGTCACCTCGAGGCTGGACTACTGTAACGCGCTCTACGTGGGGCTTCCCTTGTTCCTGGTTTGGAGGCTGCAGCTAGTGCAGAATGTGGCGACTCATCTCCTTACGGGGACGGGCCGTTGGGAGCACATTACACCTGTGCTCCGAGCTCTGCACTGGTTGCCAATAGCGTGCCGAGCCAGGTTCAAGGTTTTGGTGTTGATCTATAAAGCCCTTCATGGTCTGGGTCCCTCATACCTCAGGGACCGCCTCGCCCTCTGCGCCCCAGAGCGGCTCCTTCGGTCCGCGGGGGGTGCCTTCTTGGAGATCCCCCGTGTTAAGCAGGGGGCCACAATGGAGAGGGCATTCTCGGTGGCCGCGCCGCGCCTTTGGAACTCCCTTCCGGAGGAAGCTCGCCTGGCCCCCAGCCTGTTGACATTCCGGCGAAGTTGCAAAACCTGGCTGTTCGTCCAGGTCTTTGGGGAGGGTGGGAGGGTAGGGTGAAGTTTTTTTTAGCTCCCCCACCTGATTTATTATTTATAATGCTTTAAGCCCTGTTTCAATAATTTATATTGTTATGGATGATTTTAAATTGTATTTTATTTTATTATATTTTTATTGTTGGAAGCCGCCCTGGGCTGCTTTTGCAGGAGGGGCGGGGTATACATTTATAAAATAAAATAAAATAAATAAATAAATAAATGCTTGTTCAAGTATGTGAATTACTGGGGGTGGGAGAAAGAACCTCAGTATGGTGCAGAGTCATGAGAAGAGTTGAAACGGGCACTAAATTTAATACCCATGGGTAATACCCACATTTTCGGGAACCACATTGGGTACCCGATGAGTTACCCAGGTACCGATGAGGTCCCCAAATATACGAAATATCAGGTATGGCCAGTATCGATTTTTTAATTTACTGATTCCCAATCAGTATATTGGTATACCAATCGGTATACTGGGTCAGAAAACCAAAAAATCAGCATTAAATATGAAGAGAAACAGAAACGTTACCAGAAGTAGTTTTCCAGGACTGGGAGTTTAATTTCTGGGATTGGAAAGTTGATTTTTCCAAGACAAAAAACAAATATTTATTTTCTTAACTGTGTTAGATGTTAAATCTAAAATATAAATAAAAAATGGGCCTGGAGGTAGTTTCCTGGGACTGGAGGTTGTCATAAATTGATGGAAGTAGCTGAAAAACCAATAAATTGATGTCAACAAAAAAGGAAAAATAAATCAGCACTGGAAGTTGACATTTTAGGTTGTCAGGTACCTGAATCTGATCGCAGTCGTGTATCAATTGGTACTCGATGTTGTTGAGTTGATTTGGATACTGGAAATTCAACAGGTATACCTATTTTAGTTGGTACTCATTTCAGCTCTTGTCCTGAGGATAACTGGTAGGCTTGGAAGAGAGAAAGACAGACAGATTTTGGCCAAAGGTAGGTGCTCAGAAAGTGTGCATTTCTGTTGTGTTTAGCTAATTTGAGGTGGTGATTTTATTTGTCAGGTTTCCAATGCAAATGAAGCATATTGGTGACTGGGAGCTGGAGCTGGACTTCCTGCTGTTCCATATACAGGGGCTAGATCCTGCAAAGATGTTGTCCTGGGAAACTACAAATCTCCAACAATACCCTAAGGGGGAGAAGGGCTTTGAGAGGACATTGGAAAGGGACGAACCGTGGAGAGAGGTGAAGAAACAACAGCAGCAAAGAATTAATTGGAAGTATTTATTTATTTATTTTTATATTTTTATAAGTTTTTATCCCACTCCTCCTGCCTCAGGCAGCTTGTATTGCCTGAGGCAGAAGGCAAGTAGAGTTGTATTTTTATTTGAGTTCTAAAAGGGATCAATTTCCCCTGGGATTTCATTTTTAAAATGTACAAGACTATGAGGTTGCCACCTAGCTAGTTTCCAACAAGGGTGGTTGGTGTTCTCTGCGGATATGCTTGCTAGAGTTGTCACCAGCAAGTCTTTTATCTATTTTGTCAGGCCAGCCTCAGTGCTAAACAATAAATCTGCATACTTTTTCATGAATTAGTATATGCAAATCAGGATGAAAATAGTCTTCTTCCTTTGGACAGTTGACAACTCTATACATGAAGCCAAAATCAAGGCTGTTGTGCACTGCTGAAATGGTTTCAGAGCAATATGTTTGAAGGCCCATGTCTTTCTGATTGTGCTAAATTCTGTTTCTAATGTAGCACCAGATGATCTACAGTGATGAGGGAGGAAAATTGTATGCTATAATGAAACTGCACATGAGATCCAGAGGCCACTAGCATTGCAGACTTGCAACTGTCATGGCCATATATCTCAGTAGAATTTAATATTTTTGTTGTCAGGATCAGAGCAAATGTTTCTGCTAAAATTAGAAATAGGATATAAAGAAAAATATCTCTTTCCCCCCCCCCCCCCCC
>QEPC01008997.1:205869-226148 GCA_003113815.1 Sphenodon punctatus | reverse complement strand
GGTACCTGGCAAGTGCGTCCACATCCAAAGATGGCTTCTTCAGCAGGGGGCGCACCACAGTCTCCTTGAGACTGGGCGACAACCTCCCCTGCTGAAGGGACGTGTTCACTACCCTTGCCAGCACCGTCCCCAAAGTCTCCCTGGAGGCTTTCACCAACCTGGATGGGCACGGATCTAATTAACAACTTGTGGCTCTAACAGACCCCAGGACATCCACCACATCGGTCGGCGTCACTTCCTGAAACTCATCCCAGAAAGATCTACCAGACGCGGCCTCCATAACCTCGTGCCCCGCACTTACTGCTTCCAATCCAGTGTCAAAGTTACTCTGGATCTGAGTGATCTTGTCTGCGAAGTAGGTGACAAACTCCTCACAGCAGACCTGGGACAAGTCCCCGTCCAGGCGGAGGGAGGCCGGACTGACCAGCCCCCGCACCACCCGGAACAGCTCCGCTGGACGCAACTTCGCAGACACTATGAGGGCAGCAAAGAACTCATTCTTTGATGTCCTCATAGCCTCAACGTAGGACCGCAAATGGGTCCTATGGAGAAGTTAATCAGATTCAGAGCGAGTCCGATGCCAGCATCGCTCTAGTCTCCTACCTACCTGTTTCATGCACCGCAGCCCCTCAGTAAACCAAGGGGTCCTGCGGTGACGAGACGGAGGCAGTAGACATCTCGTTGATGGCTTCCCCCGGCAAGATGTTCCAATTCTGTACCAGCTCATCGACCGAGTGACTGTCAGGGTCCAGGTTTATCTCCCTCAGAGCCTCCTGGAACCACTGTGGCTCCATCAGCCTCCGAGGGTGGACCATCCTAACTGGTCCATCCCCCTTCTGGAGGGGGTGTCCTGTAGGAGATAATGGTCCATCCATGACAAGGGCATGATCCTCACATCCCCCACTAACGGATCACCTGCCTCAAGGCCAGAGCAGAAGAGTAGGTCGAGGGTATGCCCCCCCACATGGGTCGGGCAGTTGACCACTTGGGACAAGTCCATGGTTGCTATGGCAACAATGAACTCACGCTCCGCTCCTACAAGGCCGGTGTTGGCATGGGCGTTGAAGTCCCCCAGGACCAAAGTCCTGGAGGAGCTCAGCGCCACTTCTAAAGCCAGCTCTGCTAGAGTGGCAAGGGATGCCTCTGGGCAGGAAGGGGCCCGGTATACCAGCAACACCCCAAGCTTGCCCCCAGCCAAATCAAACACCACATGGAGGGCCTCAACCCCTGAAATCTCCTGGACTGGATATCTCCTAACTGGCCAGTCCTCCCTAAAAACAATAGCTAGAATGTGGGAATTGGAAAGGTGGTATTGGGTGGGTTTGGAGGGCAGGGTTGTGGGAATGCTGGGGTTTGTTGCAGTTGTTTTTACCTTGTTTTTACTTTTATTATGATCTTATCTGTGTTTTATATGTCTATTTGTAAGGCGGCCTGAGTCTTTTTTAATAAAGGGTGGGATAAAAATTTAAATAAATGAAATAAATTAATGCAGCCCCACTCAGTCTCCACGCACAAGTTTAGTGTGACAAGCCTAATATATGGGCAGGTGTTCTTCTCTGCCACGCTCTGCTCACCAACTCCCCCCCCTTCTCAGCACCCCGCCCCCTATGATGACTCAGCTGTGGTGAACCATGGGAAGAAGAAGCTGCACCAGCTGTTTCTTTCTTCTGGACTATGACTCTGGGAGGCGGTTCAGTTCTTGCTATCCGCACAAACCCACAGAGGTTCATATCTGGATTTATACCTGCAAACACTTGGCAGCTGAAACGAACCTTGTACTAGTATGCACATAATGCTGAGTTTATTGAGCAAATTGCATACTTTATTGAGCGCCTATAGTAAAAATTGAAATTGAAAGCAATAAGCCTTTGCATGTTGTCACCACCGGGTTTCTCATAGCCACAACTCACAGTGATGAACTGGCAGGTAGCAGCAGCACACTGTTTTATTGGTGTCCTGACTGTGGTGTAGGAAGTCCCTCTTCGTTCATATAAAACTTCCAGTCAAAAATGTGCCTGTTGTACTCCCCCCCCCCCGCCCTATTCTGTATTACCATACAGTGGAAGTGGAAAACATCCCCACTCACGAGGGCACTCCAGTCTCCACTTATCAAAGTGTCCAATCCTCCTATAGGGCAACAAGCTTTCCTTTAGTCAGTTCACATTTCCTATGTCTTGAGTTACTTCCTCAAAGAGATTCATCTCTGCCATCTGATCAAGGCACTCCCAGAGGCCCCGCAGATATTCTCTCACTGTCATCAGAACCTGATGAGAAAAAGTGGTGTGTTACTGACTGTCTTACTTCTGGCAGTGTACACACATCAAGAAAATGTTCCATCATGTTTAGATCCTTATCTTTCATTTCGTCCTGGGCTGACACTCTTCCATTCTGCTGAACTTGGAAATGCAGCAGGGTTGGATGGTTTCTGCACTCCATCATGCATATGTGGTAACCCCATGTATGCATGTGCCACTCTATGGCCACATAGCTGCATTGGAGGACGGGTTTGCCAGTTTTCTTGCATATCAGGCCTCATCCAAATTACAACAAAGTCCAGGATATCCATCACATTTCTGGGCCAGTACCCCAGGCAATAGAACCTACAGACAAAACTCTTGGGCAAATGGCCTGCAGCAATAGGTTTCTATGGTTTTTTTGACCCCTCACACTCATTGCAAGCAAAAATTGTTACTTTCAAAAGATAAGAAATTATAAGTAATTTGAACCAATAGGAAATAGTGTCCCAGCTCTGCTCTCACATACATTCTTAGCACAGTGACTCACTGCCTTGTGAATCCCCCCACTTGTCAATTTCTTAATATTCAATGGATCTGCTCCACCCCAAATAAAAAACTGCATGCTTCCATGTTGCTAACACCTGTAAGATTTTTAGATAAGTTGGCAAGTGCATTTGATGTCCCTGTGACAGAAATGTCTTTGCACTTTAATAGCCACCTGGATTGGCATTGTAGGTTCAGAAACACACATAGACCCAGCATAGGCTTTGCAAAAACATTTTCAGCCAATAGCCAGCCTGTAACCAATAGCAACTAATAGCAGCTCACGCTCAGTGTGTAGCCAGTCCACATGACCAATAGTGGCTAATAGTTGCTCAAATGCAGCATGCAGCCAATCCTAGTTAGGCAGTCACCCATCTCTGTAAGCAGTTCAAAACATTGGGTGAGCAGACTGTAGAGTTCAGTCGCTGGAACTGTAGCCATGGCAATGCAAGGAGAGAACTTCCTCGTGGTATTTATGGTGCTCCAGACCTTTCTTTCCACTGTTGCACAGAACGTATGACTGATTTAACAGATTCAACAGATTCAAGACTACTACATTCACTGGCTTGATGTGTTGTCACAGAACAGAAAGACTCTCCCTCAATTGGTGGGCCATGTCATACTGCACAGACGGGTCGTGTTTCGGTGTCATGTGCTTGTCTACCTCTGGTGCCAACAGACCACTCTGGGGAAGAGCAAAGGTGCACAAGGGCATCTGATGCGTGCCGAGAGGTACCTGTTGGCAGACACGGCTTTGATCACCAATGCTGTGCACAGGTCACTCTGTGCCCATTGAGAGGCTTGCCTGGGTGAAGGAGAAAAGTACAGGTGGGAGAACATGCTCTGCTCCTGGGGAGATGCTGAGGAACAGAGCACTGTCCTCAACTGGAGGAACAGAGCATGGTGATGAGGACACCCATCCCCATTGAGAAGCATGTTGCCATTGCCATCTGGACGTTTGTCACTCCTGACTGCTGCCACTCTGTCACACAGCAATTTCCAGGTTCCGAATACTGTCTCAGTCGAATTGAGAACCTCTCAGTACTCGGCAATATCTTGATCAACATTTCATTTTCCGATGTACCAATTTTCACTTACTGGGATCCCATTTATCACTTTGCCATCCATTTAATATCCCAAGAGGTAATACTGATGCTATACCGCATTTCTTACACTCAATTTTCCCTTGTATTTCCTTGTTACGCATTAACTGATACACAGATTCCTTTACTAATCTGAAATCCAGTTGCAGATGGGTCAAAGCAAAAGGAACAACATAGAACAATCATTCTGATTGGAGGCACTGGAATGGATTAAGAGACTCTGGGGTGAGGTTAAGGGGTGGGCTTATTTGCACAGCGATCGGCTCAGAAATGTGGTACAATGAACAGACAGAAACCCTGAGTAAAACAGTACCTTCGACAATGAGGTACATGGTAAATGAACGGTATATGCAGTAAAAGGTAAGTAGTAAGTTGGTAACTTGGGATGGTATCTTGTGGTATTGCAAGAATCGAGAAATCGCTTCGGTATTGGGAAACGGTCGCGAAATAAATCCCGGGTGCCAAGATGACAAAATTTCTTGCGAGCAGCAATTTAGCTGTTTGTTTCACTTCTAATTATCAGCTTGGATGGGGGAGAAGTAACTTGTGAGAAGAAGACTGATATTTGGTCCAGGCTCTGGATTGAAACTGCCCTATTCTGTGGCAGACAAATCTGTACCTCCATTCCCCATCTGTACTATGGTGAAAATGCTTCCTTAAACTGCCTTGCCTGTTTAGAATGTAGGCATATTCAGACAGGGACTGCCTCTTACTATGGGTGTCTTTAGACATAACGTTAATGGGTGTCTGGATGTGTGTTTTGACCTTGATATGAACACCGGTTTGGTCCTGTGTTCACCACACGGCGCTGCTTAGACACACAGCCCATCTTGGGGCAAATCAGTGTTTTGCTCGCCCCCTAATCTCAGCACACCGGTGCTGCCGCCTCGTTACCTGTGTTGCACCTGCTAACATGCCACACAATATCATTAGATACAATGTTGGCCATGTGTTCAGCCGGAACATGTTGTGATGCACTGATGTTCACATCGCGTGTTCAATGGGTGGCCAAATTGTTTTGGGATTGTTATGGTGCGTACACACAACACCCAAACACGTGCTTGGGAGTTTTGACACCCAATCTTCATTATGTCTAAAGATGCCCTATGTGTATTGCCTAGGATAGTAGGGTTCTGGTCTGGAGAAAAGCTACTCATACTACAATGGTGCAACTAGTAACAATTTTCACCAGTCTCCTGCTATAACTTTCTCCATTGAACTTGCAGAGGGAATTCAGGTATGCAGAGTATCTAGTACCATGGTAATTCGCAATCTGAGTACACTAGATTCGAGTAGTGAGAATGCAAGTACCGCAGCTGGAATTCAGCCTGGATTCTGGGGCTAACCCCCCAGAACTAAATCAATAGAAAGAAGTGGTAGGGGTGTGTGTGTGTGTGTGTGTGTGTGTGTGTGTGTGTGTGTATGTGAATGACTGTACAGCATGCAAGGTATACATAAGTTTAACAAAAAGAGTATAATTTTTAATGGCAAGAATATTTTAACTGTTCAGCATGTAAACAACAATCTGGGCTGATCCGATCAATGCTGCTCTCCAGGCTGCATTTGGTATGGTGCTATATATAGTGTTCCTGCAATTTTATTTAATAGGATGGTACATTTGATCCTAATGTGCCATCTCAAAAGTAATGAAGCAGAAAAGATCTTTATCTTCTGTGAAAGTTGCAGTTATTGGCAACCATTCAGAAAAAAATAAAAGTAATTGCACAATCTTTGGAGATATTGTATTGCTAACTGATTTCAGTGCAAGGCTTGGGTGCTTTTCATTCTGAGTTAATCAGGCAATGGACCATATATGTTGCAAATACATCACTTTCAGCCGCTCTCCAGATATTGACAAATACAATTGCTGGGGCTGCTGCTCTGGCTCTTGAGTAAGTGCTTTTTCTGTCGACTTTCTATGGAAAAAAGAAAAATATCATAACAACATGCTAAAAGTGTCCAGTGCTTAAAGTACAACATTGCTAGCCATTCTGTTAGCTTAGTTTTGCAGACGTGATGCAGATGACATAGGAATTCAAAAACCTATCCATTCTAGGAAATGAGGGCTATGCTTTTTGTGTGTGTTCATGATCCCAGTTGAGAGAAGATCAGCATAGCTTTCAGGCAGCATGGACTGTGGTACCTTTAATTTTAGTTGGAAAAGATTTAACATCAAGGTTTTAACTTTCAGAAGGACAAAAGCCCAGAGTTAGGCCACTGTCACACATTACCAGGAAGGCAGGGAAACATCTGTGAATGCAACTGTGGCTGTATTCTCACGGGAATTAGTGCACATGGGAATGCGCTATTCTGCTTTTATCCTGCGAAAACACTTGCGCATGACTGGGTCCCCCAACGTGGCTTTTACAATGCAGTAATTCCCATGAGAATAGAGCCACAATTGCATTGACAGAAGTTTCCCTGCCTCCTTGGTAATGTGTGAAAGTGACCTTCTAGCTGTAAAGGGTAGCTAATTTGTTACCCGTAGGTAATACCCACATTTGTGGATACTCTAAGTACTTGGGTGTCGTTTTTGCCCAGTTGGCCTCATGGGTAGCTCATTTTGAGGCCGCTCAGGAGACTGCCAATAATGCCTATAAAAGTATCCTGAGTTTTTATTACTCAGGTGGTGGGAGACTAGTTACCACAGCCTTAAAGATTTATAGCGCCAAAGTCCTTCCGCAGTTGTTGTATGGTGTCCAGATATGGGGTACAGTTCTACTGAATGATTTGGACGAGATCCAGAATAGATTCATGAGAACTGTATTGCATGTCCCTCGTAATTCACGAGTGGCCCTCTTACGTGCTGAATCTGGCTTCCCCTCAATAGCCTTTTTGATCATATTACGCCTTATTAAGTTCTAGTTATGTTGTATTTATGCTGGGCAGGATAGGCTATGTTTTTTGGCAGTTAACATGCTGGATCGAGGACCTTGGGTGGAGGGTCTGACCTTGCTGCTGTCAAATATAGGTTTGTCTAAAGAATCACTGTGCACTTCGGGTTGTGCTAGTGCTTTTTTTTGGTGAAACAGTGTCTATTAGACCAAGAGAGCCAGACCCTGAGAGCGGCCATTGATTCTCAGAAAAATTTCAATGTTTTATAGGTCCTTTTCCATGGACCCTAAGGGTGCATCTTATTTGCATGCTTTGACAGTTTGGGATTTTAGACGGATTTTTACCCTTGTTAGGTTTAATCAACTTCCCACTGCTGTGACAGAGGGTATGTTTAATGGTTTCCCATATGATCAGAAACTCTGTAGTTTCTGCCTCCAAGGTATGGTTGAATCTATAGCTCACATTATATTTGACTGCGACCTTTATGCTTCTTTACGTTCAATGTTTTTAGCACGTATAATCATGAATTTGCCACCCCATAGTCAACATGATACGCTTGTCCTTCTTTTACAAGGGCTGGACCCTTTTATTTTATGGTAGACAGCAAACTGTTTGGTAGCGGCTTTTAAACTTAGAGCAACTAGGTCTAAATTGGCCCCTGGAAGGGGTCCATGTGCCATTCTAACTATATGTGACGTGTAATATTTTAATTTTGCTCTAATGTTGGTTTTATATTTTTGGGTAACTCTTGTGATAGCCTGTGACTTATACAAATACATTTATGATTGATTGATTTGATTGGATACTGCATTGGGTGCTTGATAGGCTACTAGATTAGCAATTGGGTACCCAGAAACTAGCCCTATTCAAGTCTTACCTTAGTCAGAAACTCACTGGGTGACCTTGGGCCAATCATAATATTCTCTCAGCCTAACCTACCTCACAGGGTGGTTGTGAGGATTAAAAGTTGTGTTAAAGTGGTATATGTAAAGTGGCCCGAGTGCCATGGCAGGGGGCCACTATACAAAGATTATTATTTTTTTATTATTAAAAAAATCTGTAATGTCTGGTACCTTTTAAAAAAATTTCTGATTACCAATCAGTATATCTGAATGGGAAACTGAAAAATCGGGACATAAAACAAAAAAACGGTACTAGAAGTTGAAACATCAGTACTGGAAGTCAACATTCCGGGACTGGAAGTTGACATTCTGGGACACCAGGTCCCTGAATTGGATTTAAATCAGGTACCAAATGTAGCCCCCCCTTTTGGGGACTACCAAGGGTTTGGCCTGTACTTACCGTGAGACAGCCACTGGGGGGGGGGGGCAGTAGAGAGCAACTGAGCTATGTGCAGAGGGTTTGCAAAGGGCAGGAGAGCTAGTGCAGGACACCAGGGAGTGATTGATAGCCAGGTGGAGGGAAATCTAGAACTGTTACCAGGGCTCTGGCTACTCTGCCAGAGGGGGAGGGGGGTAGGAAAATCTGGGAGCCAATAGGGAGAGAGAAAAAGGGAGGGAAGGGGAGAGGAGTGAGGGAAATGAGGAGAATTCAGGGGGAGAAGACGGACTGGAGCTTAGAGGGGAATGACACTCGGTCAGCAAATTGGCTGACGGGGACCAGAGTGGAGGACAGAGTGGCTGAGGATTCCAAACCCCAGGTACCAGAGGGACGGCGTGGGAGGTCAGCTGGCAGGACTGCCAGCGGGGGAAGACGGCGAGGGAGGGCGGCTGGTGGAGGGAGTATCCATTTAGGCAGCCCAGTCCAGCTTAAACCAGACCAGAGAGGAGGAGCCCCTAAGCCTGAGGGGTTGCCCTACCTCAAGATCCAGCTAGATTGTACCTTGGCCAGATGCTCTTTGGTGGCCTCAACGTATACTCTGACTAGCCCAGCATAGTGTTGTAGGGGAGGGTTGGGGCCCAGAGAGTCTGTTCAGGGAGCAGTAATTGAAAGAAATAATCACTGCCTTATTATGCTTATCTTACGTGATAATAAACCTGTTTGCCTATCTTGGTAACCTGCTTCATGCGTGCATGTCTCAAATGGGGTGGGTAGGATTTTCTCTGAGCTGGTATTATGCATTCCCACCACTGGGCCCTGGGTTGTGCAGAGGGGGAACCAGCCCACCCCTTTTTCCTCTGCAGGGACACCATAGCCCTGTCTGCACCCCAGGTGGAGGCACTGCCATTCGGCGCCAAAAAAACTCTAAGAGAACGAGCCCTTGAACCCAGGCGCCCTATTCCTTGGACCCCTCCCCAGGAGGGTCAGAGATAGGGGGTAGCCGAGGGGGCATTACACAAAGAATGCCCAATGTGGTTGAATTCAGGTACTGGAAATTCATCAGGTATGCCCATTTTTGTGGGTATTCATTTCAACTCTACCCAGAGTCTTGTATATGTACATTTAGTTTGTGTGCACAGATGCCATGACTACATGTGTGACCTCAATATACGCACATAGTGTTAGACTTTAATTCTTAGTCCCAAGAATCCAGGTTCATTTTTCTCCACCTGAACTGCTATATGGGGCACAGGGACAGCTATGGGACTAGTTATTTTAACTTCTCTGGATCATCTCAGGGCTTGATTGGAATTAATAGTCATAGCAGGAATAAGTAATATGGAGTATATTTTCTATTCTCTCCACAGCAGTGCCAGTTTAAGGCATGAGCCTAAAGGAGCCCCAGATCTCCAGTTTTAAAGGACCCAAGACCCTACAGCCAGGTCCAAAACAAAGAATGTATGGCATATGCCTTTGGGGGGTGGGGGGAGAGAGAGCCAAAGGATGAACATACAAATGCAAGAGAATTCAAATATGCGATTTGCAGTATCTCTGCTTTAAAACTGAAGAAGCGATCTTTCTAAATTAGTCAAATGAACAGGTATGCAACTATAATATGTATCTTGTGCATATAAAACAATGGTTTGGACTGGCATTAAAATTTTGGATGCAAAAATAGCTAATAATTGTTCTGTTTATGTCCAATGGTACCAATAATGTGCCTGGTCCTGAACAGATTAGAGTCCCTCCCATCCCTGCCCTGGACGGGGTGGGGGGTGGGGTGGGGTCACAGTCTAGAATTCCCAAAGGAGGCGTGCTGAATGGTGAGGGAAAAGAAGGACTGGCATAACATCCCCTCGGGCCATCAGTAAAGTGCTCAGGGCTGTCTTTGACAGATAGAAATAGAAAAGGTACAAAGAAAGGCAACAAAAATAATAAAGGGTATGGAACGGCTCCCCTATGAAGAGAGGCTTGATAGGTTGGGGCTCTTCAGCTTGGAGAAGAGATGACTGAGAGGAGATATGATAGAAGTTTATAAAATCATGAGTGCTGTGGAACACGTAAATGGGGATAGTTATTTACCCTCCCTGATAGTACTAGAACAAGGGGACATTCCATGAAACTAATGGGTAGCAGATTTAAAACAAATAAAAGAAAGTGTTTTTTCACTCAACGCACTATTTTGTGGTATTTGTTGCCAGAAGATGTGGTCAAGGCCAGTAGTATATCTGGGTCTAAAACAGGATTGGACAAGATTCTGGAGAATAGGTCCATTAACAGCTGTTAAGCCACAGGTAGGTTTGGGGAAGGTAACCTCTTACTGTTGGGAGTTGGGCGTAAACAACAGGGAATAAATTGCCCCAGAGTGACCTGTTGGGTACTTCCTCCAAGCGACTGAGATTGGTCACTGTCACTGTCGGAGACAGGTGCTGGGCTTGATGAACCATTAGTTGACCCAGCATGGCACTTATTATGTTCTTACCCGACACCAGTTGGGACCCTCTGTCTGTGGATGGCCAAAAATATAGGCCTGCTACCCAATAGCCAATAGGACCTATGGTACAACATTTGCAAGCAAGATGAATCCTGTGTGCTGGGAGGGGGGAACTGGGCTTCCCTGCATTTAAATGCACATATAAACAAATGCCTGCTTTAGTTTCTTGAGAAGCACAGTTTGGACAACCAAACTCAGCAAATACCAGGTGTGGGTAAATTCAGAAAATACAAGTCTCTCCTCCCTTGTATGTTTTTGCTTTCATTGTCCTAGACTCAGTCCTTCTTGTTCCTCTGCTACTCACTCTTGCTGACCTTTTGCACAACAAAGGATTTCACAGAAGACTCGGGAAATCAGAATCAGTCTAGTAAGAGGCCATGTTAACATTACAAAGACTGTTAGAATAACACTTCACTTTAAAAAAAAACAAATCACACAAACAACATGAACAATAGACATTCCCAACAGGCAGAAAGGTATGGAAACAGTATACCTCCTGCAAAATGTACCAGCAGTGAACATCCTCCAAATTAATGTTGCTGTTGCATACTATAATTAAATTTGCAAAAGGAATTAATTTGGAATTATGAGGCAGACGTATAGTCTAGCAGTCAAAGAAGGAGTCTGGAGACCATTGCTGCAATCCACTCACCACATACCCACTTAAGGCTTCAATGGGACTATGGAATGGATTGCTGCCCATAATTCCTGGGTCCTGATTGTGCTCCCAGTGTCTAACTGGGTGTACACAAATGGATGGCAGCCCTGCCTTCACTTCACCTCCGAGTGGCCCGTCTGTCTAAAGGTCAGATGTGCAAGCAGAGGAGAGGCAGCCTGCTTTGCTCCAACCCCACTTGTGGTGCTCCGGAACATCCCAGAGCACTACCAGTAGAGCGGGCCAGTCAAGCCCAGGGCACTGCCCCAAGGTAGAGCTGCTGTCTGTCTGCATGGTGGATGACCACTGCAGCTCCGCTCTTGGCTGGCAGTTGCCCCGGGCAACGCCATAGAGTTGTGGGCAGCAGCTTAGAGCATTTGGTGATTAACCTGCAACTCTATAGTGTGGGGGAGAGGGGCACCATGCAGGTGGACCATGGGCCGTGGCAGCTGCCGGGTCTGTATAAACGCAACCCAGGTGGGACTGGATGCAGGGGATGTGGGGCTGGCCATCACTAGAACTGCTCTGGGAGTAGCCAGCCCTGGGTCTGTCTAAAAACACCCGTTGTATGATAGTGGGCAAAACTCTTGCCCCAAGTTGTGCCTCCTTGTGTAGAATAGATGTGATTATGCTGACAGAACTTATCCCACACTATTCTACGTTTCATTCCAATTAGGCCAAGAGTAACGGAGGACAGTATTTGGGCAAGAGTGTCATAGGGCCTAGGAATTCAATATTTTATTATTACAAATTAAAATAAGTTAATTGTAATGAATGGGCACCTTCCTAAGGGATACGAGGAAATGCCAGGCTCTCCCCACAGTTTCAGAAAGCACCAGTGTTTAACCTGCTTGGCTGAGAGGATTTCTATGCAGGGTGGTTGCAAGGATTCCTGTTCTTTCAGCTTTTTCTCTGAAAGCTATCAAAGACTTCTGTGTTCCCATTGTTCAGCGCTAGACTCTCTTGTCCCTCAGTAATTCATCTCTCCCCTTCCTTGGTGTTCACACTCCTCAGATACCAATAAAAATTTATGTCCTACTCCCTTTTTGTATTTATTTAACCAAGTTATTCCTCTCCAGTTCTTTTAATCTTTTCTCATATACAGTCCCTCTCCCTCAATCACTGAGTTTTAAATATCTTTCTGGAACTGAAGGGTCCAGAACCAAATGAACTACTTTGGTGTTAGAATCACAGCATCTTAGAGTTGGAAGTGACCTCAGAGGTCATCTATTCCAACCCCCTGGTCAATGCAGAAAATGACAGGTGAAGCCCTTACCTAGCAGGTCATATCTGTGGGCTGGCATTGGGCACAACAGTAGCTCTGCTTCCCTGCTGACTGCAGCCATTCCCATGCACTTGGTAGTATTACTAGGTCATGCCTCTTTTGCACCAACCCCACCCCTGACCTGACAATGGCAACAACCCCAATGCCAGACCCTTCTTTCCCTAGGGCTCAGCAGGAGGAAATGATGTTGGGAGGGGACATATTCTCATTATGAGCTCTTGGCTTTTTCTTGGTCTATTAGGGAGTTTCCCATGAGCGTCTGGGGCTGTATTTCTTTGATTCATCTTGGCCGGAATTTCTTCGCTGATACCACTGCAAACTCTGTAGCTTCCCCACTCAGCAAGTCAGCTCTTTGTCACGTAAATGTCAACATGAGTCATTGAGTGAGGACAGTGTGTGGAATCAACAGTCTCAAAATGGCTGGGCTCCCTGCACGAGAGGTGACATTTGAAGCATTATTCAGCCTGCCTATTTGGGTGCGTGGGGGTTGGATGCAGCCAACTGAAGAACTAGCAAGCGGTTTAATGGCAAGGCGTGAGTTAAGGCATCAGTGAGCTGCACCACCCATGAGCAGACAGATGTGTAACGTTAGTGCTATACTCTGACCTTTCACCCCAATAGGAACCAGGGAGGACCCTTGGATACTTAGGGCTCCACCCTGCACCTTTAGCATGGAATAGCTGTATGATGCCCAGACTGAGGTTACGTTTCTTTTTTGCTCCTCTTGGTTCTACTGCTGTCCACAGTCCTGTAGGATAGGGTTTCTGGACCCAGTCTTGCATTCACTGAATTCAAGGGGAGTTTTAGCATTAAAGAACTTGAGCAGGAATAAACCTTAAGCACTTTCCAATAATTTTACTAATAATTATTAGTTTTGACTGGGCCACGAACAATGAAATGAATGAACGCTTTGACTCTAAGGTACCCAGTGCAGAAATGGGTCCTTTGATGATAAAAATAAATACTTCTCCCTAAGCATTCTGCACATGCGCACACATTCTACAACACAACATGTCTCTTTATTGATGAGAAGTGGAGGCTAAAGAGTTCTGCTCTGTGCCAAGGTTCTGATCTTGCAAAGATTAAGAGTACTTTCATACATCATGATTTTCAAGTGGTAAACCATGAAAATCACCATGGTGACCTGTAGGTAAAGGGAATCACCATTGTTGTATGACATGGTAGAAAGTGTTTGCATGTAACAAATAAATCTGTAGAGAATTACCTTATGGTACTTTCTGCAGGTCTGAACACTTTAAATTGTGACATATCTATGAGAGTGCCATTACATACCTGCTTAGCTTTGTGCATGGTGAGAAAGTCTGTTGACTAGGGATGTGTGAACAGAACAGAGTTTGGATGTTCGGCCGTTTGGACGTTCAGTTCGAAAACTGAGTTCAGGTTCGGTCGTTCGGTTCGAAAACCGAGTTCGGGTTCATTCGTTTGGTTCAGCGGAGTTTGGTCCCACTGAATGTTTGGCGGAGTTCGGACCCACCGCGAGGCTTGGGGTGCTCCAGGGACTTCCAGGGCGGCCAGTGGTGGCATGGCAGGTCATCAGAAACCCAGCAGCAGCAGCAGCAGCAGAGACCGAAAAGTCTTGGTGCTTGGCATCCTCGGTTACCTGGGCAGGCAGGCTCAGTGCTTGGCCCCTCCGGTTGCCTGTGGCAACATGGCAGGCCATCAGAGACCCAGCAGAAGCAGCAGCAGCAGAAGAGACCAGGAAGGCTTGGCACTTGGCACTCATGGTTGCCTGGGCATTGTAGGCTGGCAGGCCTCCAGTTCTGCTCACTATATGCTGACTGAGTTCTCCATTTCTAGTCATCATCACAGCAGGCGGTGGCTGGCTGGCTGGCCACGTGAATCACCACAGAGCAAGGCTACTTGACCAATTTGCAGAAGAGTTGGTTGAGATCTGGCAAGTAGGATACAAGCCTGCAATGCCTGGACCCGTATGGGGAGGGAGGACGCTGTAGGAGGGAGGATGTGGAGCAACCCAAAAGACTGACATGACAGACACATTCACTGGCCAATTACTGCATGCTTCCAGCTTTACAGGACCAATCAGTAGTGGCTTTGAGATGGGCATAGGGGGCGGCCCTCAAGTGGGCATCAAAGTGACATAACTGGGACTTTGGGAATAGCATCTCAAAAATCAGGAGACACAGTTTACACATCCAGGCTGGCCAATCACAATCACATCCTGCAGCACTGTGACAGAGGACATAAGAGAATCTCTATTGGCTCTTTCTGAGTTCCCAGTAACAAGTGGGGGAGAGAGGTTGGGATGGTCACAGCACAGAATGAGGATATTTGGTTGACATTTCTGCTGACCAATTGGCATCACAAACCGATCTTATACCACAGTGACACGTAAGAGAATCCCTGGAATAGGCTCCTTCTCTGCATATGCTGTGCAGGCATTTAAAATTGGGACCCTTTAGCACATCTTTCTGATATTTGGCAGAAATGATCGTGAAAGTGTGATATACAGCCATGCCAAATTTCATGTACATTGGTTGGACTACAAAGATGTTACAGTCAGATATACATTTATAAGTTAATTGCTCCCTGATCGAGCGGGGGAGGAAGCTGGCATTGCAGGCTGGCAGGCATGGGTGGAGCAGTGGCACAGGCCTGGCCAGTTCTTGGTGGCTGGTGCCCCCACTCATCCGATCATTGCAGGCTTGGCTCATATTCAACAGAAGTAAAGAAGTTCTACTGCCAATTGGTCAAGCCTTGCCTGGTGGTGAATCACATGGACACCCAATAGCAGACATTGGATTTGCCAGAGCACAGAACCTGTGGCACAGCAGAGGCAGCATTGGCAGCAGCAGACATTGAATTGCCATGGCACAGAACCCGTGGCACAGCAGAGACGTCAGCAGCAGGATTTGCCTGTGCACAGCACCCATGGAGCCAGGATGGTAGGATTTGCAAGGGAACAGCTCCCATACAGCAGCAGATGGCAGCAGCAGGATTGCTTGGGCACATTTGGATTTGCCAGGGCAGAGCACCAATGGACTAGCAGACAGCAGCAGTGGGATTACCAGGCCAATGGGGCACATCACCCACAGTTGCCAGGGCAGGCAGAAAGGCACCTTGGCATGAGCAGAAGGCAGGTTGAGGCAGGGTTTGAGCTTGGTGACCTGGGCGGGCAGACAGGCAGTGTGGCATGAGCAGAAGGCAGGCAGACTGAGGCAGGCTTTGATCTAGGCCACCTGGGCGGGCGGGTAGGCAGACAGGCAGCGTGGCATGACCAGAAGACAAGCAGACTGAGGCAGGCTTTGATCTAGGCCACCTGGGCAGGTAGGCAGACAGGCAGCGGGCCATGAGCAGAAGGCAGGCAGACTGAGGCAGGCTTTGAGCTTTGCAACCTGGGTGGGCAGACAGGCAGCGTGTCATGAGAGGCAGTAGGGAAGGCAGGTTGGGACCTTCACAGGGCATTCAGATAAGTTGGCAAAAACTGTGCAATGTCATTTTTGTTATTGTCGTTATTGATACTGATACCATTTTCAAAGATTTTATTTTTGTTATTGTTATCAATATCATTTGGTCTTGTAATCTCGCGAGACCGAAAACAGGAAATGGTATTTTGATCGTGTGTGTTCTTGTGTGCTGTGGAGAGGTGTCTGTGTCTGGCTTGTGTGAAGTGAAGTGTGAAAAATTGGTTGTGAGCTTGCGTGTGTGTGTGTGTGTGTTGTGGATATGGGTGTGTGGGTGTGTTTGGTTAAGATGGAAGGTGAAGGAAGAAGCGGTGTTGGTGGGGGGGAAAAGAAAAATGAGCCAGAGGAAGGTCAAAGTGGAAGAGGAAGAAGTGGAGACCCAGCCTGGACCATCTGGTGAGGTGGTGGAGGTCGGCTCCTCACCAGAGGAGGAAGAGGGCAGAGGAGGTGCCACTGCTGCCAGGTTTGTAAAATTTATTTTTGTTTATTGTTCCATATAACTTTGAGGGCAAGAAGAATACTATCCTTTAGAGCAAGCTCACTGGCGTGCAGGTAGGTGGCTGGTGGGCAGTCAGGCACAAACAGTGGGCATCAGCGGGTGGCAGCGGATGGTCAGGATTTGCACGTGTCTTATTTCTGGGTCTTCCAGAGAGGGGGGGCCTCTTCCAGCAGTCAGGCATGAGCTGCAGCACCCACCCAGACACGTGCCAGCCAGGGTCTCAACTTACCAATACTGGCACCCCCAAGAAGGGCAGGATTTGCACGTGTCTTATTTCTGGGTCTGCCACGGGTGGGGGGGGGAGGGCTATTCCAGCAGCAGCATCATTCAGAGTCTCAACTTGTAGACACTACAGAACCACAGGTTGTGGTGGTGTATGTGGGCAAAAGGGAAAGAGGTGAGTAGGCAGCACTGCAGCACCATCCATCTACTTGATGTGGGAGAATAGGTATTGGTCTGGGAAGGACTAGAGGCATCACCATGAATGCATGATATTATGTAGGGGGTTTTGTGTTCCTGTTTCAGAGAGGGTGATGATGAGGATGCCGCTACTCCCGGCACATCAAGGCGGACCTTTCAGGGCCAAACCAGGCCAATGAGGTCTGCAGTATGGAAATATTTCCATACCCCCAAAGGCAGATTCGCAGAATGCAAGGTAAGGCACAGGGGCTGAAACAACAGGGAATGGATTGCCCTATGACCTGTTAGGTATTCTCCCGCAGAGAGAGAGATTGACCAGCCACCTACTTGTGGAGACAGAATGCAGGCAGCACTTGATAGACCATTGGTCACAGTATGGCACTTCTTATGTTCCTATATTTTTATGTTCTTTATATCTGTGACAAAAAAATCAAGAGGGGGAAGCAGGAGACCACCTCGGGGCTGATTGCCAATGTGGAGACTGTTCACCTCATAGAGGTCGTGCGGGATGTTTCTCGGGCTGGAAGGCACAGGGACTCCAGGGAGGAACATCATGCTAAGGAAGGGGGGAAGGCACGGCAGAAGCGCCGCCATCACAGCCCTTCCCCCTCCAGCTCTGCTGAGGAGTCTCCAGCACCCGGGAAGAGACCCACGAGGCAAGGCCATTTTGGGCCAAACTTATGAGGCCCACCAAAAAATATATGGCCAGGTTCAGGGTCCATGCCCACAATATGGAGCACAGGCTGGTGGAGCACTTTGAGGAGCTCCAAGTAAGGGAGCGCCAGGGAGAGGCATACCAAGAGTACCACCGCACAGAGAAGGACACCCTCAAACTGTTCCGCCAGTTCCTTGTAACATGGAAGGCATCCATGGAGGGGGCCCTGGACTTTTCCAGGTGACATGGGGTCTAGGTAGATGAGGTGCCCACTCCTTGGTCCCATGCACCACTGTCTCCTTTTCCCCATGTTCCAGGGGACAGGCCCATAGACCCCTAATTTATTTTCCTTTCTTTTTATATTAATGTTTGTTTTTTAAAAAGTTTTTCCAAAGTTGTAATGTAGTTTTAAAAGTTTTTATAAAAGTTATATTTGTTACCAGCTGAGTTTAACCTGTCCAATCTTTTATCCCTCTGTGCTGCTTCTGGCAGGCGGCAGAATCTCATTGTATATACAGCTTGTCAGATTCCTACCTGACAGCAGCAGCACATGGAGTGTATTAGTCCCAAGATGTGCCAGCAGGGTCTCAACTTGCAGACAGCCCCCCAGAAGGGCAGGGCTTGTGTCTGTGTGGGTGTGCCAGAGAGAGAGAGAGAGAGGCTGTGGCAGTCTGGCAGAGGCATAAGCGGGCATCGCTAGGTGCACTGTCCGCTCTCACAGACAGATCGCCACATGGGGGGAAGCTTTGGGAAGCTGAGTTGTGATATATAATACTTGGTTACATTTGTCAGTTGGTCCCTTTGAAGCCCTCGAGTGGAGAGGTGTGTTCTGCTCATAGAAAGATTGCCCCAGGGGGGAAGGGGGAAGACTTGCAGACAGCACCCCAGGAAGAGTAGCCAGCCAGGGATATCATATTTCCTGTGAGGGGGTGCCAGAGAGAAAGAGAGAGAGGCTCTTTGGCAGCGGGCAGCAGGAGGCGGGTGCTGGTGGTCAGAGGGGCTCTTTCAGCAGCTTCAGTGGGCATCCGTAGGTGGGTGCAGAGGAGTAGGCTGTGGGGGGGGAAGGCTGACAGGCGGACCCCGGTGGCCATTGGCCAGTCTGGCACAAGCAGCAGCAGCACCCAGATGATGGTTCTTGGGACTTGAGTGACTGCTTCTGCATGCAGTGGAATGACAGCCCCCCTTGACTGGAACAATGGCCCCAAAACCCTGATGTTGGGTCCTGAGACTGGAGTGCTAGCTTAATGGATGCAGTGGACAGACAGCCCCCCGTGACTGGAACGTAGGCCCCAGGACCCTGGTGGTGGGTCCTGAGACTGGAGTGGCTGTTTTTTTATACGATAGGATGACAGCTACCCGTGAGAGGAATGACGGCCCCAGAACCCTGATAGTGGGTCCTGGGGCTAGAGTGGCAGCTTCTGGATGCGGTGGATGGATAGCCCTCTCTGCCTGGAACATAGGCCCCAGAACCCTGATGGTGGGCTCTGGGTCTGGAGTGGCTGTTTTTTTATATGGTAGGATGACAACTCCCCATGAGTGGAACGCAAGTCCCAGAACCCTGATGGTGGGTCCTGGGGCTGGAGTGGCTGATTCTTGATGCAGTAGGATGACAGTTCCTCGTGAGTGGAATGACGGCCCCAGAACCCTGATGGTGGGTCCTGGGACTAGAGTCGCAGCTTCTGGATGACATGGGAAGACAGCCCTCCCTGCCTGGAATGTAGGCCCCAGAACCCTGGTGGTGGGTCCTGGGCCTGGAGTGGTCAGCATCCCTGCTTGGCCTGGCATTGCAGGCTGGCTGGCATTGATGGAGCAGCAGCAGAGGCCCAGCCAGGGCTCGGTGGCTGGCACCCCTACTTGGCCGGGCGTTGCAGGCTGGCATCCTACCCAACTGAACTCAAGATTCTTTATTGCAAATTGGGCAAGCCTTACCCGGTGGTGAATCTCATGGTAACCCAGCCCCCACCCGCTGGCGCACTCATTCAAGCTATGGCCGTCTACAAGAGTGAGGAGCAAATGGCTGATGTGCAGTACCAGCAGCAACAGACATTGGATTGCCGGGGCACAGAACCTGTGGCACAAACAGCAGAGGCGGCATTGGAAGCAGCAGCAGACATTGGATTGCCCGGGCACAGAACCCCTGCTTCCATACTGTACAGACTGCATGGGACAAGATGGAGGACAGAGAGAGGAGAAGAGAGGAGACAAGGACAGGGGGGAAAACTGTTTCATCCCCTGACTCTCCCCCTATTGAACAAGCCCCATATTAAGCTTGCAGGGCTTGCAATGGGCTTTTACTTGTGACTGTTGCACAATCCAACACCCCTTCTCAACAGTCACTAGTCGGGGCTTGCAATGGGCTTTTACTTGTGACTGTTGCACAATCCAACACCCCTTCTCAACAGTCACTAGTCAAACCCACTAGGTTCATTCTTCATAATAGCTTGCGATGGCATTCCCCTTCTAGTGGCTTCGTGAGCACATCCGCTGTCATATCCTCTGTAGGACAGTATTGCAGATATATGAGTCCTTGTTCCTGTGAGTCTTTCAAGAAATTATATTTAACATCAATGTGCTTGGTTCTGGGGTTGATTATTTCTGTTTGCGCCAGCGCTATACATCCTTGGTTGTCTTCCAGGATTGGTGTGGGTCTGTCCAAGTTTTGCCCCAGATCATTCAGAAGCTGTCGCAACCAGATAACTTCTTGGCTGGCGTGTGCTTCTGTCATTTACTCTGCCTCTTTTGAGGAAAGTGTCACAGAGGCTTGTTTCCTACTGCACCAGCTGATGGGTCCTCCACCAAGCAAAAATAGGTACCCACTGGTAGATTTTC
>QEPC01008997.1:184924-202890 GCA_003113815.1 Sphenodon punctatus | reverse complement strand
ATTAATACAAAGATCCACCTGCCCCTTAGTCTCTTTGTGTATAAGCAGGGATCTGCTTTGCTCCTGGTAAAATTTTCCCTCATGAGCACCTTGTTTATTTTAGTGTTCCACGCTCGGGTGGCCTGCTTAAGCCCATACATGCTTTTGTGCAGTTTGCATACAAGATCCGGCCTTTCAATGTCTGCAAACCCCAGTGATTGTTCCATGTAAATATCTTCCTTCAACTCACCATGTAGGAACGCCGTTTTCACGTCCATATGCTTGACTTACATTCCTCTTCCAGCAGCTATACTTAACAATGTTCTGATTGTAGTGTGCTTAACTACAGGTGCAAATGTTTCATCGTAGTCTTCTCCATACTTCTGGAGTATCCTTTCAAGACAAGTCGGACTTTGTACCATTCAGTATTTCCCTGCACATTGTACTTTATTTTAAATGTCCATTTACAACCTATAGTCATTCTCCCTGCTGGCAGTGGAGTAAGTGTCCACGTCACGTTGTCCTGCATGGACTTTACTTCTTCTTCAGCCACTCTTACCCATTTTTCTGTTTCTCCTTCTGACATCTATGAGATGTCATCCCAGGATGCTGGCTCTGACAATTTACTGGTGCTGACTTTATAGAACCGACAAATGAGGGGAATGCCTTTGTTAGATCTCGTCGACTGTCTTGGCTCAGCATCAGCAGCCGGCTGTGTGTGTTCCTGCACTTCTGTTACCTTTGTGCCGATTTTGACTATTTGTTCAGAAGATTGCTCCCTTTCAGTGGTTTCATCCGTGGTTGATTGTTCTCCTTCGCCTGGACCTTGGAGAGTCGTCACGTTGTCACTTGAGTTTTCCACAAAGGTCACACTGTTACTAATGGTTATTCTGTTTGTGCGTGGATCCGGATCCTGTAGCCTTTGGAATGCTCACTGTATCCTATGACGATGCCTTCCACTGTTCTGTTTTGCAGCTTGGTACGTTTCTCCTCCGGGATATATACGTAAGTCTTACTTCCAAATACTCTGATGTGGCCCACACTAGGTTTTTGACCATGCCACAGTTTGTATGGAGTTTTCCTCACTGTTCTAGAATACAGCCGATTTTGTAGGTAGGTAGCAGCAACGGCTGCTTCGCTCCAATATCTTTCTGGTAGTCCAGAGTCTGTTAACATGCATCAAACCATTTCGGTTAGTGTTCTGTTTTTCCTTTCAACTGTTCCGTTCTGTTCGGGTGTATATGGCACTGTCTTTTGGTGCTCAATTCCATGGAGTCTCAGGAAGTCCTCTACTTCCTTTCCTGTGAACTCACCTCCATTGTCAGTCAGCAGTGTCTTTGGTCTGTGCTGGAACTTGTTGCTCGTCATGGTCACATAATCCTGAAGTTTGTCGAATACCTCATATTTACTCTTCGTGACGTACGTGATTGTGTACCTTTAATAGTCATCAGTGAAAGTTACCATATACCTGTTGCCTCCTGGTGTGGGAACCTGCATTGTAAAAGATCAAGCGGTTTCATGGTTTTTTCTGACTCTTCTTAGGAAGCGTAGCCCTCGTGGCTTTGATGCAACAGTCGCATTTCATGATCACGGACACATTCATACCTTAAGGTCTTTGGTCAACTGCTGTCTGTGCATTTCCTTTATGCTGTCTGGGTGTCTATGTCCCATGCGTCTATTTCACAGGTGGATGCAGTCATCGTGTGGCTTGTGCGCAGTGAGCTTCGCCTGTTCTTTCACTGTACTCAGACGGTACAGGTGCTCATCTGCAGTGGCTCTGGCAAGTACTTTTGTCCCACTTTGAATTGTGCATTCGTCTCCCTGGAAACGGATGGTGAGTCCCCTCGCTGCCAGGCACCTCATGGACAGCCTTCTAGGTTGGGCACATAGAGCACATCTTTCATGGGTATGGTCAGTGTGCCCCCCTGTGACTGGTTGCAGTACAGGAATCCTTGTCCAATTCCTTCCTCGTTGATGCTTCTCCCATCTGCAAGGTAGATCCTTTCTTTACTGCTCAGATACAGTCCTGTGAAGAATCCTATGTCACTAGTCATGTGGCTTGTTGCCCCAGAGTCTACACACCAATTTTGGGATGAGCTGTCTTGCGTTGCTTTGAAACACCCACTCCATTGTTGAGTGACTGTGTTGCTGTTTGTGACTTTAGTCCTCTGCCTAGGTGTTCGTGGAAACAGTTTCTGCTGTTCTGCTTTCCATATATAGCAGTCTTTCTTTAAATGTCCCTCCTTTTTGCAACTGAAGCATACTCTGTTTTCCCTCTTAGGAACTTTGTCTGAGGTTTTCAATGCAGTCTCATTACCCTGCTTTAGATCATTCTGCAGGTTCTCCTTTCTGCGCTGGAATTCATCCGCAAGTCTACCTTTAACAAATTCCAGCTTCAGTTCAACCTCTGGCCTTGTCTCCAGGGAATTGATGAGGGCACTGTAAGATTCAGGCAGGCTGCAGAGGAGTAGGGCTACAACATGGCTGTCCTTTATATCTTCTCCAATGCTGCACAGCTGTGCCACTACTTCCAACATGGCATTTATATGCTCCTGCATTTCACTTTCTTTCCCAAGCCTCATTTTGTATAGTTTCCTCAGTAGAAACAGTTTGTAATTCAGGCTAGTTCTCTCATGCAAGTTTTGCAATGCAATCCACATGCCTTTTGCTGTGGTCTCACTTCTTATATGGATTAGCTGGTCATCTTCTACCAATAAACTTATTGTAGCCTTTGCTACATTCCTCGTGATTTCCAGCTGGTCTGTTCGTGGTAATCACCTCCCATAGATCATCTTTAGACAGCAGCATTTCCACTTTAAACTTCCACAATTGGTATTTTACATTGTTCAGCTTTCCTACTGAAAGTCTGAGCTGCTTGCCATACTTGCTTCCCACCCTTTCCCCCTCTGGTATTTAGGCCTTCTTACTCACAATCAGTAGTTACGCCTCTCTGTCTGGGAGTTTTCTTTCAGAGTCTGCACTCCTTCTGGGCTGCTTCTAGTCTTCAAAATTGCCTTGAAGATGTCCTGGGCCCATAACTATTGTAGAGTTAGCTCTTTGCTGAATAACACACAACAGAAGAACAGAACTTTACTAAGAACTCAGAAGACATGCTTCCATATTGTACAGACTGCATGGGACAAGATGGAGGACAGAGAGAAGAGAAGAGAGGAGGCAAGGAAGGGAGGGGGGCTGTTTCATCCCCTGACCCTCCCCCCACTGGACAAGCCCCATATTAAGCTTGCAATGGGATTTTACTTGTGACTGTTGCACAATCCAACAGACAGAACCCCTGGCACATACATTGTATTTGCCAGGGCACAGTATCCATGGCACAGCAGAGACAGCAGCAGAATTTGCCTGTGCGCAGCACCTATGGAGCCAGGATGGTAGGATTTTCAAGGGAAGAGGTCCCATACAGCAGCAGACGGCAGCAGCAGGATTGCATGGGCACATTTGGATTTGCCAGGACAGAGCACCCATGGACCAGCAGACAGCAGCAATGGGATTACCTGGCCAGTGGGGCACATCACCCAGGGTTGCCAGGGCAGGCAGACAGGCAGCGTGGCATGAGCATGGGAAGGCAGACTGAGGCAAGCTTTGATCTAGGTCACCTGGGCAGGCGGGCAGACAGGCAGCATGGCATGAGAGGTAGGCAGACTGAGACGGGGTTCAAGCTTTGCAACCTGGGTGGGTAGACAGGCAGCGTCTCATGAGCAGAAGGCAGGCAGACTGAGGAAGGGTTCGAACTTTGCAACCTGGGTGGGCAGACAGGAAGCAGACTGAGGCAGGGTTCGAGCTTTGCAACCTCGGTGGGCAGACAGGCAGCATGGCATGAGCAGAAGGCAGGCAGACTGAAGCAGGTTTCGAGTTTTGCAACCTGGGCTGGCAGACAGGCAGTGTGGCATGAGAGGCAGTAGGGAAGGCAGGCTGGGACTTTGTCAGGGCACTCAGATAGGCTGACAAAGACTGTGCAGCGAGAGAGAGCTAGCAAGATAGGCAGGTTGAGATTGTCTAGTTAGAGGCTGGCTTGCAGGCTTACAGTTTCCCAATGCCACCCTGCGTCATGAGGTCAGTCAGATAAGCTGTCCGAGGCCGTCTAGTATGAGAGAGAGAGGCAGGGCAGGCACCGGGCATTGGGAGGGAGGGACAGCACCTCAGCACTGCAGCAGCAGCCCAGATTGAGGAGGAGCCCCATCCCAAGACTGCCCTTTGCATGGGATGGCGTGTGCCACTGCACCATCAATCCGTGTCCAGGGGCAGCTCAGGGAATCCCAGCAGCAGAAGGTTCACCTTCAGGAAGAGCAACTGCTCCACCAACTTGGCCCTCAGTCTCAGGCAGTGCGGCGAGCAAATGTCCCTTGCCATGGAGAACACCCGCTTGCTGGGGACACTGGTTGGTGGACAGGACAAGATACCCTTGGCCACTTTGGACAAGGACGGCTACACGTTAGTCTTGCTGGCCCAGTAGGCCAAGGGATCGCTGCTGGGTTCCTGTCTCTTATACACATCTAGATGTGTATAAGAGACAGGTCTGCTGCTGGTGCTGCTACTGCTAGGGCTGGGGGCAAGGATAGACCCTGCTGGCTGAAAGGGGTGGCTGCTCCCACCATCCACAGGGGTGTCCTGCTGCTGCTGCCGCACACTCTCCAGAGCCCACTCTGTCTACTGGACCCTCTCCACCAACTCACCCTTCCAGTGCCCATAGAGCACTGTCTGGCGTGCCACGCTGCCCTTGACCCTGAGGTCCAGCATGGTTGCCAACACATATTCCGCCCACTGCAGGAGCTCATCAAACCGCACCTTCAGCCCTGCCTTCAGCTGCCGCACCAGGGTAACCACCTCATCTGCCAGCTTCCTGCCCTGAGGGCCACAATCCCACCCCTGGAGAATTTTCTCCAGCCTCCTGAGGAGACTCTGGACCAGAGGGGTCACCTGGCTGATGGTGGCCGTGGAGGAACTGATGGTCTCTGTCACAGCCAGGAATGGTCTGAGCATGAAGACCGTGTGTGCCAGGATCTCCCATTCCATCCCATTGTACCCTGGAGGTGCCCTGCTGTCCGTTACCAGTTGTACCTGATGCAAGGAGGCTTTCTGCTCTAGAAGCCGCTCGAGCATTAGGAACGTCAAATTCCACCGGGTGGACACATCCTGCACCAGCTGGTGCACTGGGGAGCCTTGCTCAGTCTGCTTTGCCCAGAGGAGGTTGCTGCCCTTCACGCTCTGGTTAAAGAAACTGGCCAGCTTCCTCCCCCGCTTGATCAGGGAGCTAAGGATGCCTGCCCCAATCCCCTTCTCCTCCAAGCCCAGAGCATCCCTGAGAACCAGGTGAAGGGTGTGTGCAGTGCAAGGGATGTTAGTGAAGCCCCCCTGGTGGACTGCTCTCAATATGTTGGGCGCGTTATCAGTGACCACGCACCCCTTCGTGAAAGGCACACCTGGTGAGACCCACTCCATCACCATGGCGGTCAGGGCTGCCTTTATGTTCTGGGACAAGTGGGGACCATCCATGAGTTCTGCTTGAAGCAGGGTCCACCTATACCCTGCTTCGGGACCCCTCTTACCACCACCAAATGCTGCCTCCAGGTTCTGCCACCAGTGCTCCGTCACCACCAGGTAGGCATGCAGCGCGTTCCTACTCAACCACAGGTCTCTGGTGAAGTGGACAGTGGAACCCCCACCCCCAGCCCCTGCCAGCTGCTCCCTCACCTGCTCCTTTAAAGCCCAGTACAAAACTGGCATCACCTGCTGACTCAGGGTGGTGCGCGAGGGCAGCTTAAACTGGGGGGCCTGGAAGCCAATCAGGTGTCTAAACCCCATGTCCCCAACCACTGAGAAGGGCTGCCCATCCAGAGCTATAATTTCATCCAACATGTGCGTGGCTTTCACTTGAAAGCCACGCCGCCCTCCATGTCCTGCAGCTGCCAATGGACTTGGCAGCTGCCCCCACCCCAGCTCCTCCATGGTGGACTGACACTGCTGCTGCTGCTGCTGCTCCCCCCTATCAGCAATATCGCTCCTGCTGCTAGAGGCAGGACGCTTGCCTGCTGATGGAGGCGGACGACTAGCCGCTGCAATCGGGAACCTGCTGGCATCCACTGCCCTTGCCTGCCCACTTAGCAGCACAGCATTGTGGCATCCCTTAAGGTGCCTCGCCATGGCAGTTGTGCCAAGGTTGGTGAGCACCTGCCCACACTTCACCACCTTCTGGCATAAAGAGCACTTCACCTCCCTAAGGTCATCCGCCTGCACCAACTGAAAATGCACCCAGATGGAGGATTTGTTTGTCCCCTCCTGCCTTCTGGCCCACACCGGGTGATGCATTGCTGCCAGCGCTGCTGGGAGGGGCAGAACATGGTGGTGACAAAGCTCTCGGAGGGACAGCAATCACCTCAGCTCCAGACATCTCCTCCACAGGACTAGTATCTGCCTCCCAGTACTCCCACAAAGGGGAGTACTGGGACCCTGAGGCTGATTGACTGCTCACCATGCTGTTGCCACTCTCCGTGCCCCCTATAGCTACTGCTGCTTCTGCTGGTGCTCCTCTCCCTGCTGCCATTGCCTGGGGATCGGGCCCTGCCTCTAGCAGCCGGGATGGAATCCACCAGCCCTGGACTGCTGGAGACCCTGCCCCTGAAGCACCTACACCTACTCCTGCAGCAGAGACAGCCTCAGCCTCATGGACTTCAGGCCTTCCAGTGCCCTGCGTGGCAGTGGAGGACGCTGGCAGGAGGTGCCACCAAACTACCCCCCTATTTCCACTGCTGAGAGCCTCGGAAGCCTGACTGCCAGTGCCAAAATCAGGCCTGTGGAGTTTGGGGCGTGATGATGGGCTCGGACTGCTGCCTGCTACCACTCCACTGGCACAGCCCCTACCCCTACCACCTCTGCCACGTCCCCCATTGCCCACCTTACAGGCAGAAGACTGGCCTCTCCTGCTTCCCTTCTCCATTTTCCTTCCCAAATTATGCAGAGGAAAATTTTATATATTTTTAATTTATTTATTCAAAATTGGAATATTATATATATATATATACTACTACACTAACTCTAACTGCTATTAACTACTATTCTAAAATCTATGGAACTAAATGCAATATTATATCTACAAAGGCCTAGTCCTACAAACATACTATAAAATACTAAAACTGAATAACTGCTACACACTATATCTATCACTAAGCTAACTACTACAACTATCTATCTATAGTAACGATGTAACATCTAATATCTAATATATATATATATATACACACAGGGATGGGGGAGAAACACAGACAGCTCACAACAAACAACACAGGGAGGGGTACAAAACTAAAATGAAACCTAAATCAATCTAATTCTACTCTAAATAAATCCAAAAACAGGGGAAGGGAATCAGGGATGGAATATATAGTGGGATCAGGAAGGATTCAATAGAGGGTAGGGAGAAAGAACACAGGGAGGGGTAAAAAATAAAAATAACACCTACATCTATCTAATCTAATCTAAATAAATGAAAGGAGTTGGAAGGGGGGAGGGCAATGACTTTTGTTACTTGCTGCACCCGCTTTACCACAAGCCCCACTGGCTCTCTGCGGCGTAGCCCCATGCCAATCGCAGACTGCGAAGTCATGGTCTGAGGAAAAAAGGGATGGTGATTGGGCAGGCTGGCTGCTACTCCAAGCCTCTCCACCCCTGGAGTCAGGAAGTCTGCTCCTCGGCTGCCCCCCCACCCCTCCCTGGGCCTGCCGGTCACGTTTTTGCCACCTGAATGAGACCGAACTCGTCCGAAGTATACCGAACCGTTCGGTCATTTTCGAGTTCGGATCAAGTCGCTTTGAGTTTGGTTCGGTTGCTTGGTTCGGTTGTCCAAACGGGCCAAGTTTGGTCCGAACACCAAACGGGCCGAGTTCGGTCCGAACACCAAACACCAAACAGCCAAACCACGTTTGGACATCCATACCATTGACTTAAATGAAGCTACTCACCATAGTTAAAGTTAAGCATGTATATAAATCTCTGCAGGACTGAGACCTAAGTGCCTACACCATTTCAAGTAGCATCGTCGTCAGTGAGATTCAGCTAGGTCTGGCCAGAGCAAATTTTCTAAATAATTTAGAGATGATGGGGCTTGGATCTCATTTCTTTAGCAGCTGCCTCTCAAATCCTATTTAACTGTTTGAGTCATTCCTCTTGTTCAGAAGAATGTTTGCCCTGTTTAATCAAGGTATTTATGAGGAAGAATTCCCCCAAATTGGGGCAGTTATTTTCCCTGGGCAGGCTGTTTAAATGAGCTTTTGTGTTTATGCAATCCATTTCCGGCACTAAAGCAGCGGCTGCTGTCTCAGCATTTCCACTGCAAAGCCATATTTTTTCCAGGGTGCATTATAAGTAGTGATAAAACTCCCTTTGGGGCTGTAACTTGGCAGACACTTAATCAGTCTCGAAAGGGAGAATGAGTTTTTAAAACATCAATTTTCAGTTATTTTTTTCACCCAAGTTTGAACAATAATAATAAAAAAAAATAAAGACGAGATTGCCCAGGTAACTAAACTTTAAAAAGCACATTTTCCATTATCCCTTCTGGCCTTCTGTCAAGTTGGTACAGCCACTCACTGACGCGAACTGATCTGAACAACAAAAGCCAAAAATCAGTAAAAGCCCCCCTAAGGCAATAGCTTTTTAGGTTTGTTATTTTTCTCCCTCCCTGAAAATTCCATCTCTGGAAGTGCCTGTGATTTGTAGCAGAGAAACCCCTTTCTGTTTTTCCTCCTCCACTCATGACTCAGAGACCTTTTCCTAATGTATTTTTCCATCTGTCTGTCACATGTAGGTGGTGCATATTTAAGAGTGACAGAGTGCCAGCTGCAGTGTAAGGTACAGGAAGGGAGGTGTGGCCTTTTGCTGGTAATAACTATTTCATCACTATCAATGCTGTTCTTTTACAAAGCATAATTCATAAAAGTAAAGCCCTTTCTGAGGTGCTCACAATACATAAAAGCATATAAATAAAACATAAACGATGAAAACAAGACATGTTAATTACATGCAGTGGAATAGACTTGTCTTAAAAAGCCTGGCTGTCAGATCTGATCTGAAGTTTGCTGGTGATTTAGAGTTTTTCATGGCTTATGGATGCAACATGGAAAATGCTCCTAGTCAATGAGGGCCTGACATGGTTTAAGGCAGGGAACCTTCATGTTGATGGGGACTCTGTCCAGGCCCATGCAGAGAGTGGGATGTGTCGGGATGTGTTCTCCTATCTAAGGGGCGTGCCAACCATCCCAGGAGCACTCCGTGGCTATTTGGTGGCTGACGAACTGCTGGTGACCCATGGTGTGCAGACCATAGCAGCACACAGGGGGGAGGGAAAGCCTCCTAGGTCAAGCTGAGACGGGTACTAAATTTAGTACTCGTGGGTAATACTCACATATTCAGGCACCTGATGGGTTACCCAGGTACCAATCCAGGTACCCTCAAACCCCCCAAATTGGGTACTTCCAGTACTGATTTTTCGACTTACCATTCCCAATTGGTATATCAGTATACCTATGGTATATCGAGTTGAGAAACCAAAAAAAATCAGCATGAAAGTAAATTTTTTAAAGGTGACCAAATTAGTTTCCTGGGATTGGAAGTTGACTTTCCAGAATCAGAAAGTTGGGAAAATGGAAATAAATAAATAAATAAACAAATTGGAACTGGAAGTAGTTTTACAGGACCGGAAGTTGCTGAAAAATCATTGGAACTTGATGGAGACACAATAAATCAGTCAGGAATCGGTATATCGACAAAAACGTTAAAAAATTGGTACTGGAATTTGACATTTCAGGACATTGGATACCCGATCAGGTTGTAATCAGGCACCGCATGATACCCAATCATTACTGGATCGATTTGGGTAATGGAAATTAGATGGGTTACCCATTTTTGCAGGTACCCCATTTCAGCTGTACTCCAGAGAGGGTTGGTGGCTGTGGGGGCTGGACATTTCCCGCCCCTGGTTTAAGGTTTGGCAGTGGAGTCACCAAGAGGCCCTGGATAGATGATTTAATAGGGCAAAGAGGGAGAGAAAGCAAGACTATAGTTTAATTAAAGGCTGGGCAGGTCTGGAGCTGGACAAGAGCAGACTGTGAAACAACACAAGACCCTGTGTGTTGTAGGGGGAGGAGTATGTGGTGTCCATGAATAAACTTGAAATGACAAGGTGAGTGTGAGAAGCACTGGTGTTAAGTAAGGGCCACAGAACCTCAGTTGTAGGGAGCTGCCGCCTATGGAGGGTGTGTGGCAATTCATATGGGGCACCCAACATATGGGGCCCATAAGTAAACTGGAAATAACATATACGTCACGTACAGGCCTGCAATGCAGAGAGCCCTGGTCACAGAAGTGGGTGTTATATTTAACTGAACTTTCAAAATTAATTATGGTAACATTTTCCTTTTTCTAATGGTTAAGTCAGTGTGCGACTGGCATTCATTCCTAGGCTAGAAGGGGGCTTTAAACAGAATACCTTGGAACAGAAATGAGTAGATTAAATTTTGTGGATGTTAAAGGTAAGCTTCAAGGAGGAATTGGTGGACTAGGCAGTCATGAGATCTGTTGCAACATCCTGGATCTGCAGGATGGAGGGCTGCTTACGGTGTATGCTCCAGTCTGTCCAAGCCCAAAAATGACCAGAAGGGAAGGGAAGGACTTTCCCTCCCTAATAGGTAATAAAAAGTGGCAGAACAAGTAGAGAGGAAGATAATACGACTCTGAAGAAGGGTAGATCCAGCTTGGGTTTGTTCCTGAACCCATGCTTTGGCAGTGGCAGCTAACCTCTCACTTTGCCTTGAGAGTGGACCCTGTATCCTCAGGAAAGCATATAGGTACTGAATGAATGAATGAATGAATGAATGGATTGATTGATTGATTGATTTGTGTACTCAAAGGCCATTACATGTATAAACAAGTATTTACAATATAAACACAAATACACAACATTTAAAAACAAAGAAAAACCAACAACAAAATTTAAAATACGTAGAAACCTCATAACTAAAACCCCTGTGCCGTAATTAGGGCCCATGCTCCCAAAGGGAGCATGACAAACCAGGACCCAAAATAAGCACCTCCACACCCAGACCATCCTTCCTTCCTGTCTTTGAGGGTTTATTAATGCTCTCCCTTTCTTAACTGCTGCAGCCCCAAATTTCGCTACCTGTAGCGTAATAGAGGAGGACTTGTTATTTAATAATAATAACTGAATATATGTATCAGAATCCCTACCTGGAAATTTAATTATAATAGGGACTATTATTTGATTTCTGAGATCTCCATAAAACTGACAGTGCAAAACTCTATGAGCAACAGTCTCCAATGATTTGGAGTCACATGGGCAATTTCAGTCGGAATATGGTATCCCTTTATATCTCCCCTCTAAAAGTGCAGATGGCAAAGAATTAAATCTAGCCCAGGCAAGAGTTTTCAAAAAATTTAAACTAGGCAAGGTGTCAAAGTAAGGCATTGGCACTGAGAATGGGTTCATAATGAAGAAATAAAAAGCTGTCATTGAAGCTGAGCTTATTATGGTTACATATGCTTATCGGGCAACGTCCAATAACTGCTGCCTGACTACTTTCTTTGCCTCCTTAAATCCCATATAGGTACTTGCAATTTTCAGAAGAGCTGTGCAGAGTGGCCCTTTTTAAATGGGCTGTGGGTACGGGGGCGGGGGTGGGGTGTGCATCGTGGTCCGTGTGCGCTGCATGAGGGGAGGGTGTAAACGGGCACACACACACCCTTCACACATCCCTACGCATGGAGGCACCTCCATTTTTTCCAGTATCTCCATGCGTGGGGATGCATGTGTGCAGGAGTGCTCACACCCACCCCTGTGGGATTTACACAGGCGGCACCCAAGCATGAACACCTAGATTTCTGGGTGTTCATGCGTTGGTGCCGCCCATGTAAAAAGGGCCAGTGTTTATGGATAGTTAAACACATTAGAAGCAAATCAATTTAAACGTTCAGTTTTTCAGTTCTGTCTCATCCAGTATTATGTAAGAACATTTTATCCTTGTTAACTGTTAGACCAGCTCAAGCTGCCCATGTTTTTGTGAATAAAATGTCAGGCTAGTCATATTGGTGACATGAGTTAGAGTGCTTGTTTCAAGGCCTTAACTATCTTGGGTCCAATGAAGTGGGTTTGATCTGTTTGGCTTCAGATGCTTGGGAGAGCTTCCTCTGATTTATTTATTTATTTCATATTTTACCCTTCCCCTCTCCATAGATTCAGGGCGGCTTACAACATTAAAAATATAAAATACAATAAACACATTAAAATCTCTTAGAACCCCAACGTCACCCCATGACCCACTCACCTCATCCTTTATCCCCACCTACCACCCATCGGTCCTCATCCTCAAATTCCCTTACCCAATCCCACCCAACCCTATCCCTGCCTGTCAAATGCCTGGCCAAACAAAAAGGTCTTGCATCTCCTCCAGAAGAAGAGTAGTTTCAAGCTTAGGCGGATCTCCAAGGAGAGGGAGTTCCATAATTGTGAGGCAGCAACTACCTCCCTGTGCACCCTCTTAACAACTTCATGGGCAGTTGGCACTCGCAACAGGGCACCCTCGGCCGACCTCAGAGGCCGTGACAGGACATAGGGGAAGAAGACACAGTCTTTCAGATACCTGAGGCCTGAGCCATTTAGAGATTTTCATAGATGGTTTGTATGGTGGCATGTGCATGTGCAGCAGGGTGAGCTGCAGTTTAGTGCTTCAGCTGCACATGCTCCAGGACTCCTTTCACCCCAATTGCCTGGTTCCTCGAGACCCAGTTAAATAGGCACCAAATTGCCAATGAGCAATTTACACTCACTGTGCGTAACCACTTTGCACACCTGGATGAATGAAGACTGCACCCCAAAAAGGGGAAATTAGATATTCCTAATGATTAGGTTAAAATCTCTGGATTAAGGATCTTAATACTTAGTGAAATTAAGCTTTGACAAAAATCTGATTTTTCAACATGTTTAATTTTTTGTCATTGAGTTTTTAAAGAATTTGTCAAAATTTTGAATGCCAAAAATGAGGATGTTCAGAATTGCAAATCCAGCAGTTTTGACATTCTGAATCCAAATTCTGACTGGAAACAAATTTTTGCTAAAATTTTGACAATGGGTGAAAACAGACATGACGCTAACCACCCTTGGTGGCTATTTATGCATGTTGCAGGGCTGTATTGGTGCCCTATGCAGCCCTGAAATATGCATAACTGACCACCAAGGGTGGTTAAAGGGTGGTTAGCATCATGTCTGTTTTCACCCAATGTAACTTTTGCTTTCAAATTTTGACAATAATGTTCAATGTTTTTGAAAATAGGTTATAATTGTTTCTTTTAATCAGGTGGTGTATTAATTTGATTTCTAAAGTATCTCCAGTTGTGAATCTTGAGATCCATGCATGTAGTAATTACATATACTATTACATTAGAATCAGAAGAAGAAACGAAAAGAGAATATTTCCAATGCCAATTCAGAAGGCATGGGAAAGGAGATACAACTGATGTCAAGGTCTGGAGGTTCACAAACTTGAGCTCTGTCGACTAGTGTTAGAAAGTGAAATCCAGAGTCAATTAATCTGAAATTGGGCCTTAATTTGCTAGTATCCATTAATTTGGGGTGTCCATCTTTGAAAAATCAGGCCTAACAGGGTCTCAGACTGGGCATTCAAAAATGAAACACAAAACTCAATGGACACTTCCGAAAAATATTAACAAAGTTTCTTTGTGCCTCAGATTTCCCTGTTTTTAAATGGGATAGGGGTAGGGAATACTATTTATTTGATGTGGTGATGTTTATGAGGATAATACTTCTCTGATTCATAGGGGTTTTGCCAGGGCCAGCCTTAAAATTTGCAGGGCCCTGGCCTTTGGTGGCCCCATTCCCTCTCCTGTGGTCCTACCCCCTCAGGGGCACCCTCTACGGGACCCTAAAAGGGTCATATTTGGAGCCCTGCTGGGAAGAAGTGAAGGGCCTGTATATTACCCTGGTGAAAGCAGGGGTCATTGTGGCACCCCAGTAGAGAAAATAGTGGGGCCCAGGGTAGTTGCCCCGAGTTGCCCTGTGGTAAGGCTGGCCCTGGGTTTTGCAGATAAACTAGCAACCTTGCTGTGACACATGCTGGCAGTGGACTCACTTGACGTATGCATTAAACAAACATAAGACTTCAACACAATTCCACCACATAAACACAATCAAGTTGCCTCCCTCTTTACTCCCAGGTTTATCTCACCCAGTGGCCAGCTTCCCTGGCTGTCTCTCTCAGGTAAGCCTCCCACAGCTAGGCAGGAGCAGTTGGTGAAACCAACCACATGCCCCACTTAGCTCTAGTAGCCTCACTTGGGCTCTCAAGCCCTCTCAGAGCGTTTTTAGACAAGACGCCACTTGCACAGGAGGGAATAAACCCAGAAAATTACCTGCATGTGGAAACTACTCTCCCATGAGTCTCGTGGAGATGTCTGGGTGTTAACACGCAGCCATAAACCCTAGATATTGAGGGTTTCCAAATGCATATTTGGAAATTCCCACGAGACTTGCACAAATTGAATTGCTTTCATGTAAGTCTAAAAATGCCCTGATTGCAATTCTCACAGGAGTTTCCCATGTAGATGTGACATTGCAATCCCATGATCCCCAGCGCTGCCTTCTTTGTCGCAGGAAAGGAATAATCACGGGAGATTACAATCCCCTGTGATTTTCATGCACGTCTAAAGACGCCCTAAGTGAGCCAGGCAATTAGGGGCAGAGGACTCCTGGAGTAGGTGTAGCTGTGGCATTCTAGCTCACCCTGTCACAATTCCCCTCTATTTTTATAGGACCAATTGTGTGCCTACCAAAAGTGTGCTTGAATTAAATTGTGAGTACAACTATTATCAATTAGATATTTAACTACCAGATCTACAGAAGTGAACAAGTGGGTGAACATTCACGACCTAATTATCAAGTACCTGGCTTTTATATGCCAATTAAAATTAACAGATGCTGCTAGTGTCTAGCATATTGGGAAAGAAAGTCCCGTGTATTTAAAGTGGAAATATAAAATTATAGGCCATTTTTGAAAATGTGTACCCTATTTCCTAAATGGAAATATCTTTGTGCCCACGGTTGGCATAAAGACCTGGGCTCAAACTAGTACCCTTGGGTCCCTGAGTGCAGTGACTGGTGCCTGAATGCTACCAAGGCACTCTGGCCCAGCATTCATGCTAAAGGCTTTCCCCAGTGCTGGGCAGGACATGCCCCTCTCTGAGCCTTACTCCACACCTCCAGTTTCCTAGTTGGCTAAAGGCCAGCCTGAAGTCACAGGAAACCAAGTGGATCATCTGTCTCAACTCCCTGATTCCTGTTCTGCCTTCTTGGTTCCTGTATGTCTCTTCCCTCCTGTCACCATGTGGACTGGCTCTGTTGGACTCTGAGCCCCTTGCCTGGAAGCCAGCGGTCCTTCTGACTCTGCCTACCTGCCCAGTTGACTTTGCCTACCCATCTGTTTTCCTGTCCCTCCTTCCCTCTGCTCCGTGTGCCATTTTCCCTTCCTGTGATGTTTTGACTCTGGACCCAATCCTACAGTTGATCCTTGAACTGCGATCCTGCACTACATCCTGGATCTGACTCTGATGCAAATCCTGCCATGATGATGACTCTTCGTGTCCCAGCCATGGTTCCTGCCAGTTGGTTGCAGGCACAAAAATGTAGATGCAGGTTTTACAGGCAAAAAACCAGAGACCACTGCTGTGAATATTTTCAGGACAATGAAACAAGTGTTGCAGTTCCTGGAATATCAAGCTGGCAAGTATCTGTCTTCAGTCACTACCAGTGACTTTTGCAAACTAGCTGCTCTGTGAATTCCTGGGCTTATCAATGGCCACACAACAACCTACAGTCTATCAAAGCCTAAAGACCAAATAAATTTGTGGTTTTTCTTCCAAGGTCTCTCATCTGATTTTATTATCTTTGCCAAGAGAAGCAGTGATGCAAGAGCAGTGTGAAACAGCTAGTTCATAGACAGGCTGTATTTTGTTGCACTCCCTGTCTGAAGCTGAGGGGCATCCATCTCATGGGCATGAAGGCTGTATTAAAGAGCTGGCAGAGGCTCAGAAATCAGCACTTAGCTGACTCATTCATTCCATAAAAGCATGCAGAATTCTTCAAGGGAGGAAAAGTGGCTTTATGTATGCAAGGCACAGGACTGGCTGCCAGAAAACCTGCATTCTAACACCAGGTGTGTCAAAGAGCTCCTGAATAACCCAGGCTAGAGTTGGAAAGAACCCCAAGGGTCATGTTGTCCCCTGCCATTAAGCAGGAAGCACAGTGCCTACACCATCCCTGAGATATGTCTGTCTAACCTATTTTAAAGGTTTCCAGTAATGGCGCTGCCAAAATCTCCCTTGACAAATTTATCCTATTGTCTAATTTATTTTCAGGCAGCGATAGCTGTCCGAAACTTAAATGCACAACTACTCTCCATTATAAACAGGGGACTGCTGAACCCCTGATTTTGAGGAAACCTCTTGAGCTACATTGCTGAAAATTTATCCATGGCTATAAGTTGTGAGGACCATCATATACACAAAGTCTGAAGAAGATCCATAAGGAAAATAAAATGTTATGACTGTTTTAAAGTTAATTGGTTGTGGTCAAAATGCACAGCGTCCTCATGATTTTGATTCATTAATATCTCCTCCCCCTGGATGAGTTGAGTCCCCAAACTTCAAAAGATTGGTGCATGAGATCAATAACAACAGCTTCTGAAATATGATACTGATTGGTGCAGCCAAAACCAAGATATTAATGATTAAACAATTAGTTCTGCAGCCGTGCACATGCGCACCTTGAGCTCCTCTCCCCTGTCGGAGAGCTGGGGAAGCGGAACTCTAAATGCTGACTATTGTAGTCTCCCCCTGGCTTGGGCACTGTGCTGGAAGGCAAGCATACCTGCCCCCCCCATACCCCCCGAGGCAAAGCGGAGTCAGCACAGCTTGCTGGGGCTGGAGCCGCGGCTACCTAGGCCCCCGCAGTTGCATGGCTGGGTGGCAGGCTCCAGCTAGCTTCTCCCCCAATAAGTTGTTCTGCCTCCCCTCCCTGGCTCCTGTCCCCATCCTTCACCTTCCTCTCCCTCCTAGTAGCTCCAGCAGCAGAAGCAACAGCACAGGGACACAGGGACACCAATCGGGCTGGAAGACTGCTGATCAGAAGGTTGCTACCTTATAAAGAAGGTTCTTCAAGATGACTCCCAACATTCGCACAACTCGGTTGTGCACACTCATCCTATCCAAATAATAGACTTCATGATGGTCTCGAGCTCCTCTAGTATAAAAAGCACTGATCTCCCCCTCAGAATGACAGTTCCTTTCAGCCCTTTCTAGAAATATAAGAAAAAAATTCCATGCGGGCTGGAAGGGTGGGTGTTGTGAGAATGTTCGGAGCCATCTCAAAGAACCTTGTTTACAAGGTAGCAACCTTCTGTTCTTCTTTGAGTGGCTCCTCACATGCTATTTTTACATGGCTCCGCTGGGTGGGGAGTCCATGGGTGCACCGGTGCATGGACAGGGTATGCACACGGCTGCACATGCATCCCCACTCACCCACCACTCATCCACACCCACGGAGTAACTGCCATTTCCCCCGGTTGCTTCATGCGTGGGGACGAGTGTGGGTGGTGGTTCGTGGGGATGAGTGGGGAGTGCGTGGGGATGTGTGTTAGGCAGGCGTGTATGCACCCCCACTCACCATGAATGCGTGTACCGCATCATTCACACGGGGCTCCACCACCCATGAACACACAGAAATCTGCGTGTTCATGGGTGGGAGAGGCCCGTGTAAAAAGGGCCACATTCTCACAACTGTCTTACTTACACTATCTTAGGTAGGAATTTAGGATGTAAAGCAATATCTATTCTGTCTTGGAAAATAAATCTGCAAATATGGTTCTGAGATTATTATGGCTGCTATTTCACTAACT
>QEPC01008997.1:141592-175475 GCA_003113815.1 Sphenodon punctatus | reverse complement strand
AACTGGCTATGAGGTGGTGGTTTAAAGACAGTGTTCCTATTAGCAATAACTTCATTAAGAAGTGTTTGTGAAATAGCAGCCATAATAATCTCAAAAACCATATTTGCAGATTTTCCAAAATAGAATAGATATTGCTTTACATCCTAAATTCCTACCTAAGATAATATATGTAAGACAGTTCTGAGAATGTGGTCCTTTTTACATGGGCTTCTCCCACCCATGAACACGCAGATTCCTGTGTGTTCATGGGTGGGGGAGTCCTGTGTGAGCAACCCAGTGCATGCGCCTGCAGTGACCGGGGGTTCATGTGCACGCCTACCTAACACGCAACCCCACATCTCATGTTCTTATTAAAAGAGGTTTGGACAAGTTTCTGGAAGATAGGTCCATTAGCAGCTATTAGCCAGACAGGATCAGGGAACATGACGGGAGGTGGGGGGAAACAACAGGGAATGGATCCCCCATTGTGACCTGTTGGGTGCTTCTCCCAAGCTTCCATGATTGACCACTGTCAGAGACATGATGCTGGGCTAGATGGACCATTGATCTGACCCAGTATGGCACTTCTTATGTTCTTATGTTCATCCCCATGCACGGAGAAACCGGGGGAAATGGTGGTTGCTCCGTGGATGTGGATGAGTGGGGATGTCTGTGCGGCCATGTACATGTCCTGCCCATGCACCAGCGCACCCACAGTGGTATGTGTAAAAACAGCCTGTGAGGAGCCACTCGAAGAAGAACAGAAGGTTGCTGCCTTGTAAACAATGTTCTTCGAGATGGCTTCTAACATTCTCACAACACCCACCCTTCCAGCCCCGCATGGAATTTTCTTATATTCCTAGAAAGGGTTGGAAGGAACTGTGATTCTGAGGGACAGAGTGCTTTTTATACTAGAAGAGTTTGAGACCATCACGTGGTCTATTATTTGAATATGGTGAGCATGCACAACCCAGTTGTGAGAATGTTAGAAGCCATCTTGAAGCACCTTCTTTACAAGGCAACCACCTTCTGATCACTCACATGGGGAGGAGATATTTGTAAACAAACAGCTTTATCTCCCAGTCCGGTGTCCCAGTTCCCCGGTGCTGCTGCAGCAGCACTACTAGCAGGCAAAGGCAGGGGAGGGATGGGGACATTCAGCCCCATCCAGCCCCTGAAGTTCCCTTCATTGTTTGTAATCACAGAACACGTGTTGCTGGAGGAAAGCTAGAATGGTCGCCAACCGGAGGTTTTTGCTCTACTGACTCCCATTGAACAGCATAGGCGCTGTCCAGTGAGAGTTTGCTACCGCCTTACCTATATGGCCATGACCGTGGCCCTATAATGTTAATAAACGTGACTTGGTCCACTATGGCCCACCTGGGCAAGATATTTAGTCATGCATCTGCTAGCGGGCCACCAGATGTGGACTCGCTACAGCCCCCAACTGTGTGGAGGCCATAGCAGGTGAGTGCATTTGTTCACATCACCATCCCATCCCCAGCACAGGAACTGCCATGGCTGGCTGCCATGACTTCCCATCATGGTGGGGGGGTGGGAACCGGCCACAGTGTGGGGGCAGGGCTGGCCAGCATCACATCTCTTCCAGCCCCACCTCTCCCCAGCCAGGTCGATCTGCGGGAACATTTGTTCAGTTACCTGACCTGACCTGGCAGGGGTGGCCCCCCTCCCCAGGACATGTAGCTGGCACATCAGGTGCACATTTATTAACACCCTATTTCCAGACCACCAGATGTGGGCACACTGCTGCCCTGACTTGGGTAGGCATCTGGCCTGGATTTGGTCCCCTGGAAGATCGCGGGCCCACAGCCCAGGCCAAGGGCTGTCCAGGTAAGCCAACTTGGGCCATAGCAAGCCTGCACATCTATTTACCGCCCTGTCCCCCACTGGTGATCGGGGATGCCATGGCTGCCTATGATTGGCCACCATGGCTGACCTTGATGGTGGGGGGGTGGAGCATTGGGGGTGTGCCAACTGCCCACATGTTTGTTCTCTTCCCCCATGGTGGGGGTGGGGGGGGTTAGGTCAGGGAAGCGTTCGCTGGCTGGCCCAGTTGGGCGCACATTTATTCTATGCCTTGACTTGACTGCCAGGGCTGCTCCCCGTCCTGGAGCATGTAGCAGGTGTGCCGGTTGCATGTTTTTTATCCACTATTAGTGGCATCAAGTTCAAGAAATGTAAGATGTTATGATAAGGCACTTTTATTCTGATTTGGCGGCACTAGCTTCTGCTTCTCTTGAGTTGCAGAACCTTTTCAGGCTGTAGAGCTAGCCTCAGAAGTGGAGCTGAGTTGTTGCTGGCACAGGAAGCCATCAGCCGGGAAAGTCTATTCCTGTAGAAGTGAAGTGCCAGCTTCGTCAATGGTAGAAGCTTATTTAAATGATACGAAGCTACTGCCAGTTTGAGGAAATCCCTCAGGTCCTGGTTTCTGAATTGAAAAGACGGCCTCGGCTCTGACTGCTGTCAAATATTTAAGCTGTTCTTCCCGTGTTTATTCAGAACGCATTTCCAGTGCAGCTGGGAGTGTTGCTAACAGCCAGGCAGTTTGAATACCAAGAATGCTAGAGTGATTGACATCCTTAAGAGTAAACATGGAGGCTTTTCATCTAGAAGGTGTTGCTCACTGCCACAGACACCGATATAGCTCCTGACGTTAATAGTGATGAGTGGTGTGGAACATCACTTCAGGAAGAGAGGTTTTAGAGTGATGCAAAGGAACCTTCTGAACATAAATCCCACAGCATCTGAGCAGCACTGAAAAGCCTTCACTTCCCTGACTGAGAGACGGCTGAACTGCTGAGAAGGCCAACCATGCATCCAAGACTATTGTTGCCAAATGGAGCCAGCTACAATGTTCTCTGCCATCAGATGAGACGTCTTCAACACTCTCCCCACCCCCATCTGCTGGGCAATGCAGCAGATACGGAATCAAATATTCTAAAGCCTTTGTATTGAGCTTTGAGTCTCTGCATTGTCCATTGACATCACTGAGAGGGTTTGTGGGCATTAATCTCTTATGATAATTAGTCCAGAAGGGACAGATTCTGTCTTCCTTAATGGTGTGGGTCCACCACACAGGACAGCAATGATTTGAAGGGAGGACAGGCCATAGGGTGCACACTGTCTGTGCAGTGCAGAGCCAAGCTCTCTGGAAGTTCCCAGTGTGCTGCTGTTCAGAGCATACATGGGCTGTTCATGAGAGTCCTCTACTAGGTGTAGCCTCTGTTCCTTTTCTCTATGCCATTAGGGCCGCATGGCCTATTCTCAGCAGTCTCTCTCAGGTGTGGGAGTTTCAAGGCATCTTTACACCTCCTGAAAGCCAGTCTCAAACAGCTTTTGTGCAAGTAAAAGCAGACAAAGTTCCTAACTTGCGCTGTTTTCAAACAGTCCTCCTCTGTGGATTACTCAGGGCAGCCTGAATGTAGAGCTCAGGTCATGTTTCGCATGTCCCAGTGGTCACTCCCCCAGCATTTGTGCAGGTGATCAGCACAAAGACTTTGACCCTGAAACCCCATTAATGGAGGTTGACCCCAACTCCCCTGGTGTCATCTCCAACAGCTGTCTGTTCCCTTACTACTTCACTGGTTTAGAAGGAATGTTCCTCTCCATATTCTGCTTTCATGCAGCCCAAGGTGTTCTGTTGCCCTTGACAAAGACCTTAGCCATCCCTCCCACCCCCTGTAAGTTCTAACTTGGGGCTCATAATGTGGTAGGGGAGACTAGGTGCTTGGTGGGGAACAGGAATGCAGGGTTCTTCCCTCATTGAAAACCTCAAGCTAGGGGCCCAAGGTACCATCACCTTGCCCAGTTGATCGGCTGGCCCGCTCTCTGACCTCCTTCACACCATTTTATAGAAGAGGCCAGTCATTTTTTTCTTATTGCAAAAGCTGTCATATCAGAATCACTGACTACAGTGCAATCAGTCTGGATTTACACCAGTGTAACCAAGAGCACAATTTTTCTGTTGGGTGGAATTCATCCTTGGTGTCACTCCATAGCAGTCAGAAGAGTGGCATCCCTGGCATAAATTTATCATACTACCCTTTTCTAATTAGAATAAGTTTTCAATACTAGAGGGCTGACTGTAACTGGCACTTTTCACTTCACCCATCCCACAAGTATATGGAATATTGTGCAATGATGATCAACCTGTATATACACTTATTAATGGAAGGGAGATGTGTTGAATATTCAGATTCTTTATGTTAATCTCTAATGTCTTTCCTAGTTGAATAATGGCTTCAGTGGCTGACTACAAGGTCACAAGTAGATTGCTAGTACAAAAAAGTGCCAAAGGCTCATGTGCACAGATATACTTTATAAACAAGTAAAACTATATTTACAGGGTGCCGCCACCTTCCCCCTTCATAGAGAGGTCTGTGTTTCACCCTTCGAATGACCTTGACATCCCATAACTCACTCTGTGGAATGAATTTTTTTCATTAGACAGAAATCAAATCCTACCCACTTCTGCCAAGTAAACAATTTGGCCTGCCATATTGTATGTTATCTCTTCTTCTTCTACCTTATTTGTCCAGAGAGCCCTTGAGAATGCATCAGAGATTGGAAATTTCAAAATAAAAGGTACTGTAATGGCACTTAGTGCAAAATTGTTGATAATGTTTTCTCCAATGCAAAAATACTTACTCTTGTTTTAATGTCTGCCAAGAAATTTCAGGCACATTCCTACTGACTTTACCCAGTCAAAATCATATTAAATGAAAAGAAGACCCTTTTGCCACTGGGACTCCTTGTGGCTCATCATTATCATTATTTTTTCATTTATGAATGTTGCCATTCAATGATCATTTTATTATTTCAAATAAATATTTGAAACGTTAAAAAAAAAAAAAAAATCTCTTTTGGGATTAGCATGTACAAACTCAGTTTTAAAAATTGCTTCCTGTTTGCAAACTTTGCAAACAGTATTTGAAAGGGGTTGTTAACTTTAATTCATTTTATTGGTATTTGTTAATTTTCTATGTTCATTTGATCATTCTGTAATTTGTGCTAAATTTGTCACATGGGGCAGAGAATGTTATTTCAGTGAATTTTAACAAATTTAAACTATTTGGACTAAATAGTTTGAAATCATTAAGAATTGAACTAATTAACCTTTTATTTAAGATCATTGAATTAAATTCATGAATTGGAAAAGCCTGATTTGTTTAAGTCCTAATTATTTCTTTTTATTCAGATATGCAAGTGCCCATCTGGTTCTCTGTGCACTTTTAGAAAGGATTAAAAATACAATATAAAAAGAGATAGAAACAACATAGTTCAGAATAATCTTTTATTGTATCAACTTTTGTTGGTTAGTGTATGTAAGCTTTTGGGCCACACAGGGCCCATCCTCAGGTAAATAGCAGACGGAACTGTGGACTGGGCAGTTTAGACGTATATCTATCTGTTCTTAACAGCTTGCTTCTGAATATATATCTATATATACACACAGACACAGACACACAGACTCCTTCCTGCACTGCTCCATCAATAGTTCTGACTTTTTACTTGCCCATATGAACCAAACTCACATCAACAGAAGTTGGTCCAATAAAAGATTATAATCAGAATTACTTTGTCTCTGGCTGTTTTAAAACAATACATGTAGAACATTCTAGGGGTTTTTATATCATTCGGAAGATGCTTGTCTAGATAGTTGGACCATTAAAAATTGAGACTCTTTCGGCTTGCTTATTTCAAGGTTTTATTGAAATGTTCTAAATGAAGAACGTTATACAACAGTAAATTTTACCATCTGGACAGGTAGAACATTCTAATCCTTTAGCCATCCAGGAACTTTCATTTACATCTGGGAACTTAATAATAATAAGTTAATATAATAAAATATCACAACAGTGGTCATTTAGCCACAGAAACTGGACTGATTATGACAATTACATTATTCCAAGAAGTCAGGTAAGAACGAGTTCAGAATGTTATTTTGTGGTCATTTAAAAATACCCTCCGTCTCTTAAATTTGGGGCTGATGTAGCAGCTATATACTCTCTAGACTGCATTATAAAAATAGTGATATATGGTTGTGTATATGTGTACGTATAATTTTAACTCTGTCCTTGTAGTGACATCATTCTAATATCTTTATTGCTATGTTCATTTTATCATAGAGAATGAATCTTCACACCTGAATCATACTGTTAAGGGTGTCTAGAAAGATAGTGAATCTATGTTTTGGAAGACAAAATGAAGTAGTAAGTTTCAGAGTAGCGGAGTGCAGGAAAGCAATACAGGGGGAGGAAAGTTTCTCAGTTGTCCTAGCCCCAAACAGTTTACCACCTGATAATTGAACACCCTGGCAAGGAAATACAAATGGCAGCTAGGAACTTAATTCCCATAGACCAGGGGTGGGGAAACTCTGCCCCACGGGGCAATTTCTTGCGGTCCACCACCCTATCACCATGCTTCATTGTTGTGTAGCCCACACCTGGCTCTCTGTAGCCCAGGCAGACTTTTGTGGGCCGCACAAACCTACTCAAGCTTACCTCTTGTCACAGGAGTAGGGGTGAGGGAACCTACTCTGTCAGGGGAGTAGGGGTGAGGGGACCTATAGCCAGAGGACACCCGTAGATATGGTCCAGGAAACCCAAGTAGGAAAAACCCCAAGAAGGGGAAAACCGCTCAGCCGGTCTCTTGGATGTTCCAAGAGAATTCTTGTTCTTACCATCCAGGGAACCCGGCCTCAGAGTGCACAACTCATCATAGAGGTTACAGAAAGTAGAGAAAGAGGGACTCCAGAAGCTAAGGAGGGAAGAGCAGTTCTAAAGAACAATAACAGGGAATACAAGTGAGAGAGGAATAAGACAGGGACTGCACACGGGGGAAACGAGGCACGGTAGAAACACAAGCTAAGGGGGAGTGGGGCAAGACGTGGCTATGGGAGAGCCAGAGCAGACGGGCTAAGGGAGACACCAGACAAAGGAGAAACAAGGTGCAGTTAAAGGGGAACAAGGCTATGGGGTACCAATGAACAGCTATAGGGGAACAAGACTAAGGGGAGACTGAGGACCAGGCAGGGCTACAAGACTATGGAGGAACAGTGAACAGCTATAGGGGAACAAGGTTATGGGGGACAGCAAGGATCAGGTAGGGCTACAAGGGAACACAAGACTATGGAGGAACAATGAACGGCTATGGGGGAACACACAGGGGGAAACAAGGACTATAATTATCATACAAACTAGAAAGGACAAAAGGTACAGGGTCCATACACTTACGCATACACACAAGAGGGTAAGAGCAGTTGCTCGCACAGGTTCCTGTGGCCACACTATGGTTTAAATGCTACCTTGTGGCCAATCAGGAAGCTGGGAGGCAAGGCTAGGGGGAACGGGCACAGCTGGGGAAGGGCGTGGCACACGGGGGTGTGTGGAGACAGGAAGCAAGACACAGGGAGGTGTACTCAACTGTTAACACAGCCTGAGATAGCACCAGTCCTTAAGGTAGTGTTATTCAACCCCCCAGGGCTGGGGGTTCAAGATCAAGCCCTGACACCTCTCCCCCTCAGCAAATGTCCCTCCACACCAGGTCCAGCCATTTCATGAATCTGGCATGCTGGAGAATGTAGTTCCAGCATGACAGATTCAGGAAATGACTGAGGAACATTGGCAACAACAGGGTGTAAGTTTGTTTTACTTACATACGTGTGTGTGTGTGTGTGTGTGAATATTCTCCGAGTGCTTGGGTGTGTGAATATTCTCCAAATGTGTGTGTTTGGGGGTGGGGGTGTTTTGAATATTGTGTGCGTGTACTGTCTGTGCGTGTACTCATTGTTTTAATTTATTTAAATTGATTTTTAATTTATTTAAATTTATTTAAAAATTGATTTTAATTGATTTTGGCATGCGGCCCCTGGCCTCAAAAAGGTCCCTCACCCCTGCCATAGATTGTCAAATACTTAATGGCTTTGTATACTTTTGAGAAGCATCTGTCAAAGGGACTTAATTTTGCAAGGTGCTGTGCACCCATACTTCCCCTGAATGGTCAGGGAAGACATGTGACTGATATTCAGGAGATGTGGAACCACAGGGTGTTGATTGACTTGGCAGATCATTGGTAGAGCCTGCAGATGCCCTCCCCAGGAGGAGAGGGTTCCATGAAGATGCTGATGCCACCAGTCTGGTGAACCCTATGCCACCAGCGGTGCTCCAGTGGCTGTAAAGTGAGGATGGTCCAGGGACCACCAGAGAAACAGCAAATCAGGCACTGATCCTCTTCTGGAGACCTCTGTCTGAGGGGATCTGCGAGGCCCGCCCTGTAGTCCCCTCCTTGTGGAGAGAGAATATATCAGCCACACTGCTGCTGGAAATCTGGAGGGAATACATGTCCCATATTCCCTATATGTCACCTGTACCACTGCCAATAGGAACTGTAGCCGGGAATCAACACTTCTGAAATTCAGACCCTGGATTCTATTAAGCACTTGCTCCAGTGTTCTACAGTAATGGTACCAAATGCTGAATTAGCCCCCTTGGGAAATGGGCAGTGATTGGGGATATCAACACCACTGTGTTATTCTTGGCATAAAGGAATGGCTCCGAGTGCCTGCTTACTAATACAATTCTGTTTATGACTAGGTAAGGTACTAAAGGAACATGAAGCTTTAGGACAGCTTGGAGGTGAGCTCCAAGACAAGGGCTTTTAAAAGAATTCAGCATTGCTCTACCACTGCTTCCATTAAAGGCAATGGCACCTTTAGTGTTGTCTAATACTGAGTCCATATGAAAATAGTAGGATAGGAAATCTGAGTCCCAACTATAACTTGACTATAGGCTGGTCTTCCTCATCGGAAATAAATTGCAGAGTTGGGGAAGAGAGAAAATGAGGAATGAAAACAATAATTGGGAAAACAGATCAAAGTATAAAGCTCCCCGCCCTACCCAGGGCATGCATAAACGCCTGCAACCTGACGGGACTGGACCTGGGTGCTGAATTCTACTTTCCCTCTTTTAGAAGAGAGAGGGACAAACAACACATCTGCCCAGGACCCACCAGTATGGCTGTTTATGTGCTACCAGATGTTAGCCCGGGACTGCCCAGGGGTGGGTAGGTGGCTAGCCTGAGCTGCATCCTCGGAAAATCTCCAAGGATGCAGCCTGGACTACGAGACATCCACACAGGCTAGCACGTGTATTCAGCCCTGCCAACTCCACCTTGGGGCAGGGACTGTTTTGCATCATGGCTGCCTGTCATGGCGGGGGACAGGATACTGGGAGCAGGGCAGGGCCACCCACCCGCATGGTTTTTAGCTCCCCGCCCTACCAGGGGCATGCAGGCAGTGGGACAGCTCTCCGGCATGTGCACACTTGTTCGGTGCCCCTCCCCAACCTGGGCCATGTTAGCTGCTGGTTTCCCATCCTGGGCCGCGGAGCCGCTGGTCTCTTTTTACCCCCAAAAGATCCACATTCAAGCGTCAGGCACCTCTTTCCTGATTGCCTCCTAGGAAAAGCAGTTGAGAGAGGGCAGTGGGGGAGATGATGGAACAAGAAGAAACTAAATGAAATGATAAGCAAGTGGGTGTCTGTCCCTCTTAATGCACTCAGAATATTGGGAAGTGTGTGTGTGTGTGTGTGCCTGCAACCGTGTGAAGGGCAAAGCTTTATTTGCTGAGGGGCAAGGCTTATCCCTCTGGCCCTCAAACATGTTGTGAGGGGTGTAGCTGGTCTTGTTGAGCCCAAGCTGGGTTGAATGCACTCTCTGCCGAAGCCCCTCCAGCCAGGCCAGCAGGCTCCCTTGCTGCAAGAAGCCTCCACCCACTACAAAGTGCTATGATGTCATGGCGCACTATCAGTGTCAGCGTGGCTATGTTGAAAAGGGACTGGGGCGCATTGGGATGCCATGGCACTCTGTGAGGGGAATTGGGCTAGCCAGGCACGTTGGGTCTGGACTCAGAAAAGCCTGGCACATTGGGTTTGGGTCAGGCCCAACGCAGCCAGACTCCAGGCCTAAGGTCTGATTTTGGGCCAAGCAAGACTCTAGGCTGGTGGGCTGCACAACAAAGGTTAATACAGCAGGCCTGCTACCACACCCAGTAGTAGTGACAACTATGCAGGGGCGACCTTGCCACAAAGCAACTGTCCCCAGCCCTGTGGCCCCGATTTCCCCAGGACAGGGAGCAGGCTCCCATTCTCACCCAGCAGGGTCCCAAACATGATCACTTCGATGGCCCCACAGAAGGTGCCTTTGAAAGGGCAGAGCCACAGGGAAGGGGACTGGATCACTAGGGGCCCCACATTTTATCTTCGTCCTGGGCCCCACAAATTCTAAAGCCAACCCTACCACTGTCTGTACCACTTGCTGTTAATAAAACACACCTTTTGTAATCACATGAGTCTTTCTGTGCTCCTGGTCCCACTCCTGTGTAAAGGAGCAGAGGTGGGAGATGAGAACACTTTGAATGTAAACATCAGCACAGTCTCTCTGCACAGAGCACCCATGAGCCAGCCACACTTTGTGGATGGGAGAGGTTTCTCTAGCCCTAGTATGTGACACAGACTTCCCCCTGCTTGAGAAATATTTGTTTTGAGTGAATCACCCTTAGGAGAGAATCTGGTTTAAATCACAAGGGGGAAAGGTGTCAAATGCTCAGGCTATTTCTTCAATCCTAGCAAAATAGTTTTCACTGCCTTAAATTCCACAGGAGAGTCCCCTGTCTTGCTCAGTTCCTTCAGCAATGTCCTGTCAGCCATGTGTTTCCCTCAAGCTACTTGTGTGTTTCTACTACATCACAGTGATTCTCCAGACCAGTTAGTCTTGTGAAAATCATTTCACCTTGCTCCCAAGCCTGACATCTCGGTGGTTTTCATCTTGTTAAGAGTCTGTCATCCATTGTATACATTATACAATATATAAATAATTACACACACACACACACACACACACATTTTACATAGTGCAGTAATAAGGGAGGATAAAACTGCTGCAAAACAATAGATTAATGATGAGCAACACGTAGCATCAATGATTGTTACTAAGTGTCTGGTTAACCCAATTTACATTAGCAAGGGCAGAGGTAGTGCCCTTTGGGTTCTGAGTCCATGGTGCAGACTCAGACACTAATCTGAGTATTATTTCCTGAGCCAGGATCTTGCCACACCCTTTGGGAATTCTGCATGAGTTTGTCCATATCAAGCAACACTCATGGTTTTTCCTTGAATAGTAAAAATTATTGAGCCTAGGTTGGGCTTGGCTATCATAAGTTAACTACACTGGCCCTTTTTACACAGGCAGCACCCACGCTAGAACACCCTGGGTGTTCTAGCGTGGGTGCCGCCCGTATAAATCCTGCGGGGGAGGGTGTGCATGCTCCTGCGCACATGCATCCCCACACATGGAGGTACCGGGAAAAATGGAGGTGCCTCCGTGCATGGGGATGGGTGTGCGCCCCATCTGAGCCCTTCCCCCCACCCACTGCACACGGACCGTGGTGCACCCCTATCCCACGCAGCTACGAACTGTGTAAAAGGGCACTGTCTTAAACTTGACCACATCTCCTGGTCATCACAAGCCTGCCACCCCTGTCTAGTAAATCTTTTACATGGGGTGTTTTTACACAGACACAGAGTGCTTACCCCTGAAGCAAGTCTGGGGGTGCACCCCTGCGTCTGCCCACTTGCAGCCATGCCCTAGTCCAGTTTTAAATTGAATTGGCAGTGTTCCCTTCTCCCACACCATAGAGTTGGCATTGTCAGGGCAATCCCTGGCCGAGAGCAGGGCTGCAGAGGCCATCCACCATGCGGACAGACAGCAGCCCCACCTCTGTCCGGTGCCCCATGGTTGGGCTGCCTGCTCCACTGGCGGTGTTCCTGGATGTTCCGGAGCGCCACCAACAGGGCTGCCCTGGAGCAGGGGCAACTTACCCTGCCTCTGTTCCGCTATCTGCCTGCACATCTGGAGGACCACCTTTAAATGGATGGCCCTCCCGGGGGTGAGGCAGGGCAGAGGTGGGGCAGCTGTCCATGTGAAGAGAGACACCCTGTGACATTGGCTTACATGTCAGGGCACTGTGAGCTACCCAGAGGGTATTATGTAGGAGTGCGCTTACAAGGCAGTATTATTCAGTCAAGATTTAACCATGCAGGGCCTTTTGTGGGGCCCTAGGCAGTGATGAAAGAGTAGCAACTATATCTTACATTAACATGTAATGAATGTCTGTTCGAATGAGTAAAACAAGGATGTAAGCCCTGGGTTGATAAAAAAAAGAAAAAAAAAAAGAACAAAGTAAGGTTGCTAAAGTAGCCCAAGGTCACCCTGTTGGAATCTTATGCCCTCTTGACCAGCAAAGCAAGCAAACAAAAAAGATACTCAAATGACCAAATAACTTGACCAACAAAACAATTCCCTCCCCAAATCACTTGGGGGGGAGGGGGGTGACAAACCACTGCTAGCAATGAACTGGACTGTAACAAATCCCTGCATAAGATTTTTGCTCTAGACTATTTTGCTATAATGAAATCTGCAAAACAATGACACGATCTCACTGAGTATAGAGCCAGTAACCACAACCTCACCTTGTGCTGGACACTCACCTCCTGCCAGGGACTGGTACAGCTGCTCTCAGGACCATAGGCACTGGGCAGGGTAGCTGTTGTTGCAATCACTCGTGTCTCTCTCACACAAAATCACAGTCTCCCCCCACTCCCTGCCCTCACAAACAAACACATGCACACTCACACTCTCTCTCTCAGGCAGGCTTCCACTTGGTCCATCTGCTGCACCCCTGGGTGGTCCCCAAGCTGGGACAGAGTGTTTTCAATTTCCCTACAACTGGAGATTTTGGGTGAAAATAAATGTGCAGCCAGCACGCCGGCTACCCACACCAATCATAGCCAGCCATGGTGGCCCCTGATCCCCAGTGGGGGATGGGACCTCAAACACATGTGCTGGGCCACTATGGCCCACCTGGGCAGCCCTTGGTCTGGGCTGTGGGCCCAGAATTATCCAGGGGACCTCATCCAAGCCAGCCACCTAGCTGGGCCGGCGCAGCAGTGGGCCCACATCTGGCAGGCCAGAAATAAATGTGACTGTAGGTCTTGGCGGGCCATAGCAGGGCCCCATCACATTTATTATTACCCATAGTTCTTTCCCATCTCCTGTGATGAGGGAGCAATGACCATAGGGGTGTTGCTAGGTGGACATGTGCCCTGGTGCAGAAGATGGAATGAGCCAGCTGCTGGGGCACTCCACTCCAGTGTGCATATACCTTCTATGTGCACATGGGTCCCCATGCAGCTGTACATGCTACACCTATTATAGCTACACCCCTGAGTGACCATGTTCCTAGCTAGGAGAGTATCTAGACAGGCACAGCCTTCATGGAAAAAGAATGCTTTCAATTTAGCTTGTGCTGGCAGTGGAGCATGGTAAGTAAAGTATAGAATCCCCTAGTTTTGGGGCCCTCTGCAACTGCTTGCCTCACCAGCTCATAAGGCTGGCTTAATAGCCTAGGGCTTGGGCTTTGAGTTTCCAGCTTGGTCAAAAAGGGATTTGCAGTTGGATTCTGTTGCAGTAGTGATTCATAGCTGATTATGTCATATTTTAGCCCCCAATGGAGGCTGTTTTATATTACTTGATATTGTGAGCATTCCTTGTCTCAACATATTCCACTTTTGTTTTGCTGACCTGGGTTGCAGGAATAATCTTGGACAAAGTAGGATGGATGCCAATTTTCCCAGCATCATTGTTTTGTTATGGCAACTGTTTTTGTCTAGAAATTCACCGATGCTGGGATTTTTGTGAAACTGTACCAACTCTGGTCCATTGCTGAAGACTGGGGCCATGATCCTGTTTAAGTCTGGAATGGATCACACAGGCCCAGGTTCTTGTAAAGGGGAAAACTTTAAACTCTGGAGTACTCATGTGGGTATTTTGTTTTCCTTCTCCAGTACAAGTCCGTGTACCAGTTTCCATGGAACAAGCAGTCCTTTTGTAGACCAAATATAAACAGTTCATAATTATCTAGAGAACAAACTGTTTATTGCAATGGTTGTAAACAGACTCCACATAGCTATTTGGTCCTACAACTTCAATTAATAGCAATTCTGAAGAGCTGGTGCCATCTCAGCTTATTGGACAGTGTTGGAATTATTTGACTTGTTTGTGCTGTTAGCTGTATACAACCACAAAAACAAGATCATCTATTAGTTCTTCTCTGAATCACCAAAGTAATAAGGCAAAACACAGAGAAATAGCTTCTTTACATGTGTGTGTCTGTGTGTGTGTGTGTCTGTGTGTGTGTGTGTGTGTGTTTGTTGAAAGAAAATTAGATTCTGCATTTTCTGACAAAACATTTTTTGTCAGATATGTGTAAGAGGCTAAGAGCTTACTTAATTGAACTTAATAAGAGGGAATTTGCAAAGTACATTTTCCCTGGCTGTCTTGCAAATGTAAGCCCTTCCTCCTCTCTCTTCTTTAACTGTATATAATCTGTCTTAAGTGAAACTATGCTTTTTTTTTTTCATTGTGGTATTTTTGAGTAGGAGCAGCATGTTTGAGAAAAGAACTTCCTCGCCTAATTGGCATCAATTGTGCTGCCTCACTCTATCTTTCTGGATCATCACAGATTATATTTATTCATTCAAAGGCAAAAAGAACCAACAGCAACAACAAAAACCTAACATCCCCTCTTGGACTCTGATATTGCATGGACTTGTTTTCCGACATTGCTCATGTTACAGCAGTTACTTGGGGACACTGCCAATTTGAACAGATTTGTAAGTTGTGTAAACAGCACCTTCTCCTGCACATGTGTAGAATTAAGAGTGTGTTTAGTTTAAACAGGAGTCCGATGATGTCACAGAGTGAAACAACCTGTTTGGCTGGTAACGAAAATGAACAAGCTGAGGAGCAGCTTCTAGATTTGTGCAGTTTTAGGTAACTGCCATTGGCAGATCACCTACTTGTTGCATTATGAGGACAAGGGCCCTCCGCACCGCAATAGGGGCGGGGGGAGGTTGCCGCGCCCGCCGCTTTTCCAGCCCTAACCCCCCTTCAAGGTTGGAAATGAGGAGCCGCCTCCAGGCCTGNATTATGAGGACAAATAACAAAGCAGTGACACAGACTGTTGCTTGTGTATATGGGCACTTTAATCCAGTCCGCTGACCACCTTTTGAGAGAGACATCTTATTGTTTACTTGATTATTTATATAGTGCCAACTAGTGGAGGCCTGCAGGAACTCCCTGGAAATGGCAGAACAATTCCCTGGGAATGGTGACATCTCTAGTATAAAAGACGTTAACAACAACCTAGACAGCCTGAGAATACAGGACTCTAGTCTTGTGATGACTTATGGCTTGGCTGCCTGACACCACTATATAATGGTTTTTAGAAATCTACTGAAATTTCATTCTTTATTGAATTCTACAGTTAAATTTAGAGAATTCTATTATACTTCCATAGATCTCCATTGCTTTAATCCCCATTCAGTTCTGTAGGGCATTTCATGAGGGTAACAGACCACAAGATCTGATCTGCTTTCCCTTCCATTCACAGGGTCACCCTATGGCCTTTTATGGGAGTTACATGTGCACTTCAAGAGGAGAACATAGCTATAGACAAACAGAAAGATGCTGCTGCTAGAACACATTTTAAGTCAATGCTAATAGCACTTTCACAATAGGGACTATGGGACTGGATCCAACTCACCACTGGAAACAGATTGTGAACCAACCCAGTTGTTCCTGGCAAATCAAGTTAACTTACACTAATGAAAGCCATGGGAGACAGAGCCCATCTATCACCAATAACCTGCTTAGGAAGCAGACTGAAAAGCTCTTTCCATTTAGCTTTATAGCAATAGATACAACCATATATTGTAGGTTTATAGTTTTTTAAGTTGGAAGGATCTGTTGATAGATTCCACCTACAGAGTTGGAAATGGTACTGGTCATTTTCTGAGGGTGCATTGCTCAGGGAACACAGGGCAACTGCACCTACCAAAGGAAACATATTCACAATTGTGAATTAAGTCCTCACTTACTGATGTCAGTGGGATTTTACCATTGATATAATGGGCTTTGGGGGGTTATGTTTTAAACCTTTTTTCTTTCCCAAAGATTGTTTTGAGTGAAAAAGTATTTTTCACTGGTATCAATTTTATTTCCAACCTGTTGGAGCCATCATGTACTTTCCTGGAGGGATCTGTGCATTACATCAAAATAGATCATTAACTAATATTTTGGGTGTTTTTAAATGACTGCCATGGTATTGGGGGGTCTGTGGCTGCTGAATGGTGTAGCTGTGGGGTGCCCACACATACAGCATGCATGGGGAGCGCTTGAAACAAGTGTCTCCCAGCATGGCTGCCCCATCCACGGAACCAGTCACCCTGGCCCGTAGGGGCACTCAGGATTTTTCAGGTGTGCTCTGTGTGTGGCCATGAGTGGCCGTTGTGTGGGTCACGGGAGCACACCTCCCCACGCACCACCATCACATGAGCATTTGGGCATAAGGACGGTGGGAGTGGGGCATGTGTGCATGTGTCTCATTTAAAAACACACTTTTACTCTGTTAAGTACATTTTTCAAAATCTAAGGGGCAGCCAGACTTGACTAGGCAAGGGCTGATCTTGTCAAGGCAGAAGCCCTGGGTGATTAGCTCGCCTATTCAGGTCTGCAGGCAACTTTATGGGACAGGAAAGGACTGGGAAGTTTGCTTGGTCCCTTTCCAGCATAGCCAAACCCACTTTCCCAAGAATTGTGATGTCATTGCACTTGGGAAATGGGTGTGGCTATGCTGAAATAATGGGAACAGAGTTTGCAACTTCTCCACCATATAAAGTTACTGGTGAGCTGGGGTGTTGCTCATGATTAACATCTTGGTCACTCCTAGCGTAGGGCCTGGCTGTTTTTGTAGATCTCTGTGAAACTTCCCTGTGCAAAATTCCAGTTTGAGTTGCCCAATTGCCCTTGCAGTGGGCTTCTCAGAAATCCCATTGTTTGGATGAGTGACCTGAGCACAGCATCAGACACAGCTTCTAGAGTGTTTTACTGACAGGACAATCCTGTGCCATTAAAGTCAGTGGGAGTTTTGATGTTAACTTTAATGGCGGAAGATTACGCTGTGAGATAACAACTAGAACATAGAATACAGAATACTATTGGAAAATTACACAGTCACTGCAGATGGGCCTGATGGCTCTGTGTTATACTAGGGGGATGGTGGGAACGGTGAACCCCAAGCATGCCCTTACTCAGACATCACCTTCCCCTTGGTGACATAGGGACATATGTTTTAAACCATGACTTGTAAAAGCAACATCCTGGGAGGATTAAGTGGAAGATCTTTACCCTAGCTGCTGAGGCAAAGAGATACTCTTAGCTTTAACTCCCACTTTTGAGGTGTGCTTTCAGATCTGGACATTGGGCTCTATAGTGTATTCCTGTTCAGTCAGGAAAGTGTGGTACCTCCACGTTTTAGAGAGGGATAATTATCTCTGATCGGCTAGCCCTTGAGTCATTGATTAGGAAACAGCTGCTGGTACATAATCAGCATCTTCATTAAAAACTACAATACTCTTTCTCTGAGCTTCCCCTGCACTCATTTCTCATCTGCTTACTCGATATTTCCTTTCATCTTCTCTTCCTTATGACCGAATGATCTGATCTCTTTCCAGCAGCTCATTACGAGTATCACATACAACACAAACACTTACAAAGCAACGAGGACTTCTCTTGTTGGTTGCCCTTTTGTCATATCCATATGAGGCTCCATTTTAGAGCTGGGAGGAGAGAAGCAATCTTCCCACTTACTCGTATTCAAACTTCCCACAAAGCAAGAGACTGTTTGCATCTGGGAGTCTAATTCAGGCCCATTTTATTTTCTCTGCATAGACTGCTCTCTGCCTCAAGGTGTTACTGATGCCAAGAGCGTAGCTAGATTCAAAGAAGGACTGGACATTTATATGGATAATGAGACTCTCTCCTGTGATATAATAATGATTAAAATAGCCTAATAGTCTTTGGGACTAAAACAAACCCTTCTGCTTCAGGGCCTAAGCCAACCATTTACTAATAGGAGGTTAGAAAGAATTAGCTCTCTGGGCACGTTATTTCATGACTGCCTTCTGAAAAGTTTACTTCCTCTTTCTCTGAGGCAGCTGGCACTGACCACTGTCAGAGACTCCACTGAGCAGTGCACTATCCCCCAATCCAGTACAGTAATCCCTATGTGCCTACGTAGTTCGCTTGCATTACAGATAAATAACTCAAAATCACATCTTAGTCTTGCTGGGAAACATATTTTTCTGTATGCCAGATTCCAAGATATATTTATTTTAAAATTATGTTCTAATGCATAGGTTCCCAAACTATGGGCGCAGTCAGACATGCGTTTAAATTGCACAGCCGCCGCAGCGGCAGCGTGCGATTTAAAACACCGCGCACTTCAGGGTTGGTCTGAATGCGGTGAGTGCGCACATTTCAGCCTAACCTGACTTGTTGGAGTGCGGTTTGAAAAGCGGCGGCTGTGCAATTTAAACGCACGTCTGAATGCCGCCTATATGTTGGGACCCTGGGGGAGGAATGGGCATGCCATCTGTGGATGGAGTCACACTCTGGATTGATATTTGATATACTTTGTATTTCTTTGTTGTCTGGGGTCATGGAATTTTATTGGAATCTAAAAATGGAGTGTTTCTGCTCCCATAGGGGTTCTGCCACTCTGCCCCCCTCCCCCCTGGGCTAAAACCTGCACTACAATCAGGAATGCTGTGGTATGGATGGGAGATGCACCTGCCCATACTGCAAAAGGCAGTAAATTGTCCCTCAAAGGTTTTCATCTGTGCCGTAGCAGTCAATAGGGATGTGGATCAGGGCCCCATGTCATTTTTCATTTTTCATTATCGTTATTTAAAACTGTCGTTTTTGTTGTCGTTCATAACAAATGTCATTCTTTGTTATCAATGTCATTATTGGTATCTCTATCAATTTCAAGCAAAGATTTTGGTATCGATATCGTTATTTTGTTTTTGGTATCCTTTTGTTATCGTGAGTAACCAGAAAAGACACCAAAACTGGAAACTGTACTTCGATTGGCTGTGTGTGGCTAACTAGGTGTGAGTGAGAGGCTCTTTCAACAGCAGCAGTGAGCACTGGCAGGTGGCAGCGGAGGAGCAGGCTGGCGGGCAGGCAGGCTGGCAGACCAGGTGGGTGGGCAGTCAGGCATGAGCAGCAGAAGCACCCCAAGACATACCAGGGTATCAACTTACAGACAGCACTCAAGGTGGTGTAGGTGGGAGAAAGGGAAAGGGGCAAGGAGGCAGCAGCACCATCCATCCAGTTGGTATGGGAGAAAGGGTATTGGGCTGGGAATGACTGGAGGCATCACCATGATTTCATAATATTATGTAGGTGCTATGTGTCCTTACTTCAGAGAGGGTGATTCTGGCAAAAGCCCCAAAGTGACAACAACAAGGCCCCGGAGCCAAATCAAGGCAAAACGTTCAGTAGTTTGGAAGTATTTCCATAATCCACAAGGCGCCCTTGCACAATGAAAGGTAAGGCAGTGAGGGCTGGCACAACAGGGAATGGATTGCCCTATGATGACTTGTTAAGAAGTCCTCCCCAGAGGCTGAGATTGGTCACATGGAGAACAGGATACAGGACTTGATGGACCATCGGTTTGACCCAGTATGGCATGTCTTATGTTCCTGTCTTCTTTGTTATGTTCTTTAGATCTGCAACAAAAAAATTAAGGGGGGGTGGGGTTGCAGGGGAGCACAACCAGCCTCATTAGTCACATACAGAGTGGCCACCTCATTGAACTGAAGAACAGTAATGGGTGTGCAGGCAGTGGCAGACAGAGGGAGGAAGATCAAGGGGAGGGGAGAAAGAAATCCTACAGGAAGAGGCATCCTCGTTCTCCCTCCTCCAGGTCCTCTGCTTCCCCAGTCCCAAGTGAAGAAGACACCCCACAAGTGAGGGCATTTCATGGGATATTGTAGAACAACAACAACAACTTAATTGAGGGTGTCCAGTCGGCAACAAGTGGCCTTGAGGAAAGTCTGGTTAGGCGGTTCTGGGTGCTCGAGATAAGGGAGCGACAGGCGAAGGCATATGCCAATTACATCTCCATTGAAAAGGAGGCTGTGTAGATGTACCGCGTCAGTCCCTGGTACAGTGGCATGGAATAATGACCAGTGCCCTTCAGATTGCAAGGGGGCATGGGGAGGAGGTCCCCGAGGCCCCCACACCAGTTTCCCCTGGTCCGTTGTCCCCTTTCCCTCATGTTCCAGGGAAATAATCTTCAGTATTTAATTTGTACATAATTCAAATGTTTATTTTCTTAATTGTTAAAATGTTTTTTGAAATTATTTAGTAAAAGTTATATTTGTTAGTTACCAGCCAATTTTGACCGCTCCCATCTTTTATTCCTTTGTGGTTCTGGCAGGTGGCAGTCAGAATCTCTTTATATATACAGCTTGTCAGATCCCTACCTGACACAAAGTCAAGGCTTCAACTTGCAGAGTGTGCCCCAGAGTGACCTAATGGCACCATGTGAAGTAGCTGGAATGGCAGGCGGGCACTAGCAGTTGGCACTGCCCTATGTTACAAGGTGTCAGGTTGCAGAGATTGACTGGGGGGGGCAGAATATAATGAAAGACAGAGGGGCGTGCAGCCACTCATCCAGTGTTTGAGCAAGGGTGGTGGGAGCAGGAGGCATCAAGAGAGAGACCTAGGGGAAGTCTCAGTGCCCCCTCACTCTGAGTTGACAGCCAGCTAAGGGAAACCCAGCAGTGGAGGAGCAGGAGGGCAGTAAGCAGGCAGGCATGAGCAGCAGCAGCACTGAGAGCATATTAGTCCCAAGACATGCTGGGGTCTTGCAGACAGCACCTCAGGAGGAGCAAGGCTTGTGTGTGAGACAGAGAGGCTCTCTGGCATCAGGAGCAGGAGCAGCATCAGCAGCGGGCATCAGATGGTGGCAGTGGAGGAGCAGGAAGGTGGTAGGTGGGTGGCAGGAGGGTGGGCAGGAGCAGCAGGAGCAGCAGCACCAGTAGCGTATTAGCCCCAAGACGTGCGGGGACTCAGCTTACAGACAGCACCCCAGGAGGAGCAGGGCGTGTGTGTGTGAGAGAGAGGTTCTCTGGCATCAGGAGCAGCTGCAGCTGCTGAAGCATCAGGCATTGGTAGGTGCCTACTTTCGCAGAGAGATCACCCTGGGGAGCAGCCTTGGGAAGCCCCCAAGTGATAGGATGTCTTCAGCTCGCAGAGAGATCACCCCGGGGGGGCAGCCTTGGGAAGCCCCCGAGTGGTGGGCATCTTCAGCTCACAGAGAGATCACTCCATGGGGGGCAGTCTTGGGAAGTCCCCAAATGATTGCCCCAGGGGGAGCAGGGCATAGAAGAGAGAGAGAGAGAGAGAGAGAGAGAGAGAGAGAGAGAATTAGTGAGTGATTGGGCTCATTTCATTCAATCATTATGATAGGTGGTAGCAGGTGCAGGCACATACGTCATGTGTTTCTGTTCTGTTTCATTCTTGTGGGTTTGCTGCTGGATGTGGGCATTGAGCATGAGCACAGATGAGCGCTCTCTCTGGTTCTGGCAGATGGCAGCTTGGGCAGGATGCACCTCTCTCTCTCTCCCAATCCCTCTCTCTCATTCTAGCAGTGGGAAGGCCCTCTCTCTCCCTATCTCTGGTTGTGTGTGGCAGGTGGTGGAATGGGCAGCAGCGTCTCTCTCTCTCTCTCTCTCTCTCGTTCTAGCAGTGTGTCTCTCTCTTTCTCTGGTTCTGTTGGCCAGGTCAGTTCAGCCACTGACACTGTGTAAATCTCTGTATACAGCTGTCAGATCCCTCTCTGACACAAAGTCAAGGCTTCAACTTGCAGAATGTGCACCAGAGTGGCCTAATGGCACCATGCGAGTTAGATGGAATGGCAGGGGGGCACTGGCAGTTGGCACTACCCCATGTTACAGGGTGTCAAGTTGTAGAGATTTCCCCGGGAGGGGAGGGTCAGAATTATAAAAAGAGGGGGGGGTACAGCAGCCGTATCCGACATTTCAGCAAGAGGGGTGGGAGCAGGAGGAGAGAGACCTGGGGGAAGGAGTATGCCACTGTCCCCTCACTCCAAGTCCACAGCCAGCTCAGGGAAACCCAGCAGCGGCAGGTTGACCTTGAGGAACAGCAACTGCTCCACCAACCCAGCGCCCAGCCTTATACGATGGAGACTCATGATGTTCCCCACCTGAGAGAACACCCATTCACTGGGCATGCTGGTTCGTGGGCAGGACACTAGTTCCTATGCCACCCTGGTCAGGGCCTGCCATACATTCCCCTTCTCTGCCCAGTACTTCAGGGGATCGCTGCTGTGATCCAACACTGACTCCTCTAGACACTTTGCCACTGCCATCTCCGCACTGTCAGGCTCCTTCTGCCTCTGCCTGCTGTTGCTACTGCTACAAAGAAACCTCCTCTCCAATCGTCTTTGCCCACGCTGTCTGCCCTGCCATGGTTCAGTGAGTGATGGCCACCGAGGAGCTGCTGCTACTGGCCCTGTTACCAGAGCTGCTGCTGAGGGTGTGCTGCATTTCCTCCCTCCTGCTGCTGCTGCTTTGCCCCTCCTCATGGCCCTGATGTTGCTGCCGCATAGCCCTCTCTACTGTCCACACCTTCTCCACCAGAGTATGCTTCCTCGGGGTGAGGACTGCCGTGCGATATGCCACACTCACCTTCACCCTGGGGTCCAGCATGGTGAAGAGAATATAGACCTCCTTCCCATTCAGGGGGGTCAAACCAACTCTTGAGCCTTCAACCTTTGTACCAGGGCCACCACCTCTGGTACAAGGTGCTGCTCCACTGGCCCCTCCTCTTGATCAGTCAGGAAGCCTGCCATTTGCCTGATCAGACTATGGACCATGGGGGTGACCTTGATCAGGGTGACCATCGCCGCACTTAGGGTCTCCATCACGTCCTTAAAGGACTTAAGGACGTGCATGGTCTGGGACATCATGACCCATTCTTCCCACCCTAGCAGTCTCACCACCCCAATCTCCCCCTCAAGGGCTACCTCATGCAGGACCGCTGATGCTCCACCAGATGCTGTAACATGAGGTAGGTGGAATTCCATCTTGTACTCACATCCTGCATGAAGCAGTGCTGCTGCACCCACAGCTCCACCTACTTCTCCCACAAGAGGTGCCTGCCCTTCACACTCTTATTAAAATACCCTGTGATTTTTCTGCCCTTTTCAATCAGGAGAGTAAGGGGACTGCCGCTGCCATCTCCCTTGTTCTCCCCCAGGGCCAGGGCATCCTTCACCACCAGGTGAAGGATGTGGGCAGCACAGAGGATGTGCTGGAACCTGCCATCCCGCACTGCTGTGTTCATGTTGACTGCGTTGTCAGTAACCACAAACCACTTGGTGAATGGTGCTTCCTCCCTTAGCCACCCTCCATCATGGTGTCCAAGGCTCCCATTAAGTTGGCGGCAGTGTGGTTATTGTCCATGACCTGGGCGTGAAGAAGGACCCACCTGTACCCTGCCCCCTTGCCCCTGCTACCTATTGCTCCTCCTCCTGTCACCCGCAGCTGCCACCAGTGAGCAGTCAGGGCCAGATAGGCATGCTGTGCATTTCAGCTGCTCCAAATTTCTGTTGTGAAATGCACAACAGTCCCACCTGCCCTGGTCAGAAGGTGATGTGTGAGGGCATCTGGTACTGGGGTGCAAGCAGTGCCACCAGCGGATGGAATCCCTGGTTCTTCACTATGCTGAAGGGCTAGTCATCCAGCGCAATCATCTCACCCACCCGCCTGGTGATCTTAATTGCTGATGGATGACGCTCTCCATGTCGGAACTGTCCAAACCCCAGGTCCTCCATAGTGGCCTGACACTGCTGCTGCTGCTCATAGGGGGTTCGAGATATGGGCTGCTGCTTTCCCTCATTCTCCTTGCCATGAGCAGAGGAAGAGGGTGTGCTCACTGCAACAGGAACTGGGAACCCACTCCTGTCCACACTGCCTAACTTCCCTTCTAGTTCCAGCATCTTAGCCCGATGCGTACTTCTCAGGTGGGACTGGGAGAACATCCCATTGTTGCCAAGGTTCTCCCATTTCTTCCCACACTTCACCACCTTTCCACAGTGAACTCAGGACACTTTGAAGGTGTCACCTGCCCTCACTGGCATAAAGTGGTCCCACACAGGCCGCCTGGGGTGCCCTGCTTTCTTCGTGCCACTGCTGCTGGGGACCACTGCCTCTGTCCCCAACAGTGCCACAGGAGGAGCATCATGAGCAGGAGTCTCCTCTGTCTCCTCCGAGTCCTTGGTCCACTCATTGCCCAGGTCCATGACACCTATGATCAAGCTGCTGCTGCTGCTGCTACCACATTGCATCATGGGAGAGGATGCCCTGCTGCTATTCACAGAAACACTGGGGGAGAATGAGAATAATGGGCTTCTTGCATTGCTGCCAAGGGGAGAGATGTCCTTAAATAAATCCTCCCCCAAATCATGGAGGGGTATGCCAAGGGGAAAGCCTGCCCAACAGGAGAGGTAGGTGCCCTAGCCCCTGTATCACTCAAAACAACAGCACCCACATCACCAGCACCATAATTGCTCCCCACATCAGCTGCCCCCAGTGCAATATCACTGCTGCTAGTGCCAGCTGCTGGTGCTTCAGGAGGGGTGCACTGCTGTTTCTGCACCCCACCTTTGCCCCCTCCTCCAGTGTCAGTGCTAGTGGAAGGCTGGGGCTCCCTGCCTTCCAGAGATGTCTTTCCATTAATAATCTCTGCTTCCTCTTCCCCTGATAAGACCTGCAGCTTGGGGGTGAAAAATACTGGTCTCTTAATTTTGGGTGGTGGCTGCCACCAGTTGCAGAAGTGTCAGCACTGGAAAACTTACCAACATGTCCATGCCCACTCCCTCTACCAGGGCCACCTGCCCTAGACTTGTCAGAAGTTGAACTCCTTCCCTTTCTCATTGATACAGAAAGAACTGCACACAATACTATACACAATATGTAGTTTATTTATATAATATATACAGAATCTAAGCTAAGCCTAACCTATGTATACTACAAAATATTCCTATCATCTAATCCTAATATATATAATAAAACAGTCTAGTATCTAATCTATATATACATCTAATGTCTATATCTATATAATATGGATGGAGGAGACACACAGGGGAAGGGAAAAGGAAAACTCTGAGGTATATCTACTATCTAATCTATATCTTATCTATTCTATATGTAAATCTAATATCTCTATCTATCTATCTATCTATCTATCTATCTATAAACTATAGTACCTATATATATCTCTATATATATGCACAGGGAGAGACAGGTAGGGGAAGGAAAAAGGTAAAATATAAGGATTGGAAAGGTAAGGTGGTAGGGTATATGACTGAATGGGCTAGAGAAGATTTTTAGTGCAAGCACCAGAGTTCTGCATGCAACCTGCCAGAGCAAGAGCTAACACAGAACAAGAATCAAGCAGCCTGGCTCTGCAATATAAAGGGAGTGTCCTCCCCAGAGCCCCATGTTTGGTTCTTGGAGGCAGGAGGCATTGACTAATCACAGGGTGCCATGCAACTGCCTGGGACCTGCTTGTGCTGCTCATTGGCCAGAGATACATCCATTAGGTCCTTCCCCTCCTGTCACAAGCCCAGTTCAAGAGTTCAACACTGTTTCTGGCTCCAAGATGTCTGCTCTCTCCTTCCCTGTCCAAAAACAACTGCCACAGGCAATAGCAAAGTGAATAGCGACTTATGTTACCGTTATTGATTTCGTTATTATTTTTTTCATTATTACTATTGCAATAATGACAAATTTTGTTGTTGTTATCAATATAACAAAAACAAACTGCACACCCCTAGTAGTCAAGTCAAGTTTATTACTGGCACTAGTTTTCACCATAGCCAAATGAACTAAAAAAAAGTAAATCACGGTGCTGCCCGGCCCCCTTCAGTCAGAGTGCCCACCTCCTCCTCCACTGCACTCCACAGCTTCTGCATGGCCATGTGGAACTTGTGCATGCGCAGTTGGCCAGTATGTTCCCCCAGACCAGGAATTGTGATGCACACTGCTTGAAAGCAGTGGCACAGCCTGCACCAGGCCCACAGCAGCACCAGTGTGCCTGCCCAGGTCAGTCTCTTTCTATAAGGCAAGCTGCTGGCTCAGGGAGTCCTTAGGGGGTGGGGGGCACTGCCTCTGATTCCCCAAGGGGTGCACCATGTCTGGAAGTACTGCACTGAAGAACTCAATTAGTAGCTTTCAAGGCCTGACCCAGAATCTGTGGCCCTGGATGGTGGCTGCTTCTCTCCCTGTGCCACCACCTGACTGACTTGCAGTATGGAATTTTCCCTGAATGCTCTGTTCCCCCATGTCTCTTTCTCTGTTGCCACACTTACCTGCTTCCTGATTGGCCCCAGCTTTATATAAGGCATTCTGGGAGCTGCTGGAAATTGGCAGAGCATCTGTTGTTCTCTATTTAACTTTGGTCTGGCGTGCACTCCTGTATCCCCTCCCCTCCCTTCCCTCCCCTGCAGTTGCGTCTTTCATTGTAGTAGCTTGTTGACTGTGTCCTTGTCTTTGCCTCACTATCCTCCCTTCCCTTTGTGTGTCCTTGCTGTTAGATCTTTTGTCATTATCTGTTATCCTCCCCTGCACCTTGATTCTGACCACCTGTGTGTTTTGCTATTCTTGTGCCTCCTCCTTTCTGTAAGATGCTGCTTGTTTTCTGGTTTTCTTCTCTCTTTTCCTCTCTCTTTGTGTTCTGGTTTGTCCTAGCGCCCCCCCCCCCCGTGTGTTTGGCAGATGTGTTTGCTTGTTTGTCTTGGGGTGTCTTCTGTCCTTAGTGTTGTCTTAGCTGTCCTTCTAGTCTTGGTCACTCTTTAGTCTCTCTTCCCTCAGTTGCATTTTGTTGTTCCTTGACTGTGTCCTCTTTTAGCTGTGCTAATTTCTGTTTGGTTTCATTCTCCCCCTTAGCCTTGATCCCTTGCTTTGGTCTCATTTCTCCACTTCCCCTTCCCCCCTCCCCTCGCCTTTGTTTGGTCTCATTCCTCTCCATTAGTCCTCAATCCTTGTTCTTTCCCTTACCCTCAATGACTCCTTGGTGCCTCTCCTCCCTGTAAACCTTGAACCCTTGCTTTGGTCTCATTTCTCCCCTTTGTGCCCAAAACCCTGTTTGGTCTTGTTGTTTTCCTTTTGTTCTCACTCCTCAATCCTTTTTTGGTCTCGTTCCTTATCCTTCTTCATATCTTAGTCCTTTGTTTCCCCTTTAGCCCTTGTACCCTTCCTTGCTCCTCTGTTCCTAGTCCTGAACTCAATGATGAGCCACATGCTCTCTGAGACCAGAGAATCCAGCCTTCTATGCCGAGCCTTGCTCTTCTCCAGAGCAGAGAATGGCTGAGAGGTCTTCCCTTCCTTGGTTTTACCCTCTCTTGCCCATAACTCTGTCTTCTCCTAGCTCTAGCCCTTCTCTTCTGCCTCCATTCCTTGTTCCAAACCTCCTACCCCGACAGAAGCCCATTTGTCTTAGATTTTCAGCTTGAATTTGATCAGTTCTCTGTTTTTGTGCTATTTAAGCTTCTCCTGTACATAGTACATACCTGATTTGCAAGCTGTACTGTTCTTCACTCAGGACTCAGTCACAAAACCAACATTCTAAGTGTTATGTGAAACCTTTGCCACTTCCTGTGCTCCTTGATCCCTTGTTAACACCCTATGCATCAGGTGCCAGAGAACAAATGACACAATAAGAGTCCCCCACCATGAGTGGGTGTTTTCATGGTCATCTATTCATTGGACAGGATCACCCAACATGTAGCCACCACACAGCAAACACTCATTCAATGCCCACGGCGTTGGTTCAGAGAATGGGTGTTTTCTAGGGATGTGCAAACAGAATGGGGTTCAGTTGTTTGGTTGTTTGGTTGTTCGGTCATTTTGTTTGAAATCCAAGTTTGGTTTCAGTTGTTCGGTTTGAAAACCAAGTTCGGGTTCGGTTCAGCAGAGTTCGGTCCCGCCGAACTTTTGGTGGAGTTTGGACCCACCGCGAGACTTGGGGCATGCCAGGGACCCCCGGGGTGCCTGTGGTGGCATGGCAGGCTGTCAGAGACCCAGCACCAGCAGCAGCAGAGACCAAGAAGGCTTGGTGCTGGTCACCCCAGGTTGCCCAGGCAGGCAGGCTCAGTGCTTGGCCCCTGGGGGTGCCCGTGGTGGCATGGCAGGCCATCAGAGACCCAGCATCAGCAGAGACTGGGAAGACTTGGCGCTTGGCACCCCGGGTTGCCTGGGCATTGCAGGCTGATAGACCTCTATTTCTGTTCTCTCTATGCTGACTGGGTTCTCCATTTCTAGTTACCATCATGGCAGGTGGTGACTGGCTGGCTGGCTGGCTGGCTGGCCATGTGAATCACCACCAGGCAAGGCTACTTGACCAGTTTTCAGAAGAGTTAGTTGAGATCTGGTGAGTAGGATACCAGTCTGAAATGCCCAGCCCCGTATGGGGGGGAGGAGGCTATAGGAGGGAGGATGTGGACCAACCCAAAAGACTGACATGACATACACATTCACTGGCCAATTACTGCATGCTTCCAGCTTTACAGGACCAATTGGTAGTGACTTTGAGGCGGGCATAGGGGGCAACCCTCAGGTGGGCATCGAAGGGACATAACTGGGACTTTGTGGATAGCATCCCCAAAATCAGGAGACAGTTTACACATTCAGGCTGGCCAATCACAATCACATCCCGCAACACTGTGACAGAGGACATAGATAGATAGATAGATAGATAGATAGATAGATAGATAGATAGATAGATAGATAGATAAGCGTGGCCATAGGCCATTGCCGATACAATAATACATAAATACAAACAGCACAGAAAGTACATATAAGACAAACAAAAAATAACCTAAATTTAATTTACAGTAGTCATGTAGCGATTATAACTTAAGAGTAAAGTCATGTATTCCTTATTAAAATAAACAAATTTACGTTACTTCCTAACAGTCCCATAAATCTCTACTGGTCCAGGTCTATCAAAGGCTTATATGCCAAAACCTAGTCCTAAGAATATGTGTCTGAATAAGAAAGAGAGTCATGTTCTTAATAACTTTCATATCCGAACCATTAAGGAGGACAGAAAGTATAGCATGGTCTGTTCTGCCTGGTAGCTTAGCAAGAATATCTCCCAGGAACTGCTGCCGTGGCAAATCATACAGGCGGCAGTGAAGGGCAATGTGTCCCATTGTTTCAACTGCCTGTTGGTCATAAGGGCAAACTCTCTCGAGAAAAGGGATACCTTGACAACGCCCTTCCAACACACGGGATGGGAAAACATTCAGCCGGGCACACAGCATAAGCCACTTGCCCTGTGGGGAGATCCTACTGGTCAGATATATAGCCAATTGGCCCAGGTCAGGAACCCACGAGAGATAGTCTGCTATATGGGGTGACTCTGAAATCCTAGTTATTTCTTGCTGCCTGCCAATATCCCGGAGGCGGGTTACTACTTCCTGACCTACAAAGGCCTAGGGCTTATGGGCCAAATACTCAATAGATAATCCAATACGAGTTAATAAGTCCTGTACCTTAACCATCCAGGGACATTGATAAGTATCCTCCCTTAAGGCCACAAAAAGTTCTGAAGCTTGAGGTGCCATTACCTTGCACCAAAAGCGAGACACAGCCTCCATAGCATACTGGTGCCAGGAAACCTGGCCACTTTCAGCCCTTATAGCTGCATGGGGAGTTCCCCTAGGAACACACAGCAATTTCTGTAGGAATCCAGCCTGCAGGGAATTAAGCTTATTCCAAGACACAAAAAGTGCCCATATTTCTGAGGCATACAGAGCCTGTGCCCTAACCTTCGCATTATGGACCTGTATCGCCGCCTCCACTGCTGATCTTCCTGCCCACGAGAAGTAGGTAAGTATGGCCTGAGAGGGAGCTTTAGCTACCAGAAGTGCTCTCTGCACATGTGCCCTCCAACTTTCAGTCTGGTTGAACAGAAGCCCCAAGTACCTAAAGGAAGCAACTTGTTGTAAGTGATGATCCCCAATGGCCCATCTATATTTTCTCCTTCTACTTGAGAACACCATGACCATTGATTTTTGATGATTAATTGTAAGCTTGGTTAAACCACAAAAGGCTGCAAAGGTCTGCAATTGTCTTTTCAGGCCAAGGGAAGTTTGCGACAAAAGCACCACGTCGTCTGCGTAAAGCAGACAACCTATAGATCTCATGCCAAGTTTAGGCGGAAAAAATTGAGAATCAGCCATCTGTGAAATAACATCATTTATATAATAGTTAAACAATGCTGGCGCAAGGACACAGCCTTGCCTAACTCCCTTAGATGTACCTACAGGGGATGTCAGATGGCCCTGGTGATCAATTTTGACAGTCAAGGAGGAATTGTGGTGCAAGGAGCAACTAAGACTAAGTAATCTTCTATCTATTGTTGATCCTGCTAATTTCTCCCACAAAAGCTCCCTATTGATTGAGTCAAATGCTGCCCTCAAGTCTAAGAAGGCAGCAAAGAAAGCACCATTCTGAGTCCTATACTTGGAGATGACATGGTGGAGCACCAGACAAAGCTCTAATGTGGATTGTCCCTGCTGAAACCCAGCCTGCTCTTGTGCTATAATCTGTTCACTAGTCATCCAATCTGTCAGTTTATGCAATAGATACTTTGCTTAAATGTTTGCCATAACACACAGGAGACTGATGGGCCTGTAATTTGCAGGGTCACTGTTAGGTCCCTTCTTAAAAATAGGGACAACCACTGCTCTGCCCCAGTCAGATGGAATCAGTCCTGTGTTATTTATGGCTGAAAAAAGAGCAGCCATTACTGGGTACCACCAGTCCCTATGTGCTTTCAAAAATTCCAAATGTATCAGATCACAGCCTGGGACTTTTCCATTTTTGAAGGACTGGACCAACACTTCCACTTCCTCAATAGTCACCAAGGGTTACAAGGGTGTATCTAAACAGTCATCCTGAAAATTACTCTGACGGCATCCTTCATCCTCAGCAGCATACATTTGCCGGAAATGATCGGCCCAGGCATCTGGCAAGATTGAAGATGTAACCAATACGGAAGAGGGAGCAATATTCCCGTTAACTACCCCCCAGAAGTCCTTAGATTTCTTCTGATCGGCAGCTGCAAGCAAGTTGGCCCATTGAGTTAATATGTATTGCTTCCTTTTAGCCTTCAGCAATTTCCTATATTCAACCTTATGGTAGAAATAGGTGGAGGGAACCATCTGCACACCTGCATGCCTATAGGCCCTATAAATACCAATCAAATTAGCCCTAGCTACTCCGCACTCCCTATCAAACCATGGTTTGTTTTTCCTACCTCTTCCATTGCTAAAGGGAGCTACATTACTCTGCAAAGACTGAATATACCTAGTACATTCAGAGGCAAGCTGCTCATAAAAATCTATTGTTTCTTCAGTACCTTGGGTACTGAGGAGCAAAGTTCGCAATTGGGAGGCAGCTGATTCAGGCATCAGAGCTGTATGAGCAGTTGCTGAGATTTTCTCCCATTTTACTGCACCAAGCCTCTCAAGGCCATCCAAATTCTGTTGTTCTATAGGTGGTTTGGCCATCAAATGGTCAGTAAGTTGCAAAACAAGCATAAGTGGAACATGGTCACTAACAGACGCTGAGCCCACCCCAAAGTCCAGTATATAAGGTATTACCCGAGAGCTTACCAAGAAGTAGTCAACAGTACTTGAGCCCAATGGCCCCAAGTAAGTAAATTCTCCATCGGGATCGCTAAATCCCGTACCGTTAAGGACATGATAGTTATGTCCGATAATGAAGTTGGCTAATCTAATACCGGTGCTGTTAATTTTACTGTCCTTAGAGGATCTAGGTAACAATTTACCAAATGGGTCCTGAGGAAGAGGATCACAATACCTCAATAACGCTTGGTCATTTACTCCAAGCCGGGCATTGAAATCCCCCGCAATAAGCATAAGGGCGTCTCGATATTTATCACCTAATCTGTCCACCAGTTCCTCAAGCTTGGACCATGATGTATACCTAAATGAACCAGCGTTACACAGTAGTATATATACTGTCACAATTATAAGAGTAATGGGATCAATTTGGAGCACAATTGCCAAAGCAAGTGCTGGAACAGAAATAACCTCCAATTGTTTAAATTTAAGAAGTTTTGAAATAAGACAAGCCACCCCCGCAGATGGATGGCCCCTATTACTATAAGAAATGGCTGGGAGATGAAAAACTTCATAATCTTCATAGGTCAAGGGGTCTTTAGTCCAAGTTTCCTGTAATAAAATAACATGACACCTTTCTACCTGGACAGCAAGGTCTGGATCTGACCTATGTCGCTCCCACCCTGCTATGTTCCATGAACAGACAGTAATTGCTGCCTGACTGGGGCTATAAGTTAGTCATGGACAAGGCACAAGATCCGAGACAGTGACCTTTTGCAGCAGGTGTTCCGCTGCCTGGGCCCCTGACTGCAAGGATGCCCCTATGGTGCATTCCTGCTGAAAAATATTTTCAGGGAGATTTCCCAAGGTCCCAAGGTGAATATCAGCAGCCACTTCATCTACGGGTCCTGGTCCATCCCAAAGTGGGGATGTAGATACAGGGGACACTGGAGCAATTGACAGGGGGTGGGGTGGGGGGGTCAGTAATAATAGTCAGAGGCTGGTCCTCAGAGCAAACCACCTCCCTAGGTCTCTCATTAATCGGTTGTTGAGACAGCGGGCCAAGGACTCTTTGTCCCAGTCTAATATTATTTGGGTTATCAATCTGATCAGAAAAAGAAGGTCCAGATTTCCTAGTAAACAGGTCCAACTGGGGCAATCATGTAAAGATGAATGATATGTTGACTGACTAGTCTGCGAGGCAACAGAGACAACCGAGGGCCTAATAGTTCGTTTAGACGTTACCAGCTCCTGTATTTGAGACTCCATGCTTCCGATGGAGTCAGACTCAGTAATGGAAGTCAAAGTAGAATATTGCCGCAGGATCTGCAAGTTAATATCCTCCAGCTGGGCATACAATTTGGTAATCAAATCCCCAATTAAAAGACAGCATACCCCCATTGAATCAGATGAGGAGACACTCGGCAGTATCTGAGGCATTGCAGGATTATGTTCTAATAACAGTTCCTGTGGGCATAAAGGATCACAAGGAGGAGCCTCTGGTTGCAACAGTGGGGCCACCGGCACTTGATCTAACCTCAATCCCTGAGAAGATGGTAAATCCAGGGAATGAGGGGATAGTGACACTTGTATCTCTACATGAGCTACTTGAGTTGCTGGGGAAATATCATCCTGTAGAGTCACAGCTTCCTCCTCTCTTATTACACCACCGCTGTGCTTTCCATCCAGACAGTCCTCCAAAGTACGTTTCTTGCCCTTTCCACGGGCCCTAGTAACCCTTCCTGTTGGAGGCCCCCGTTTCTTCATTATGGCTGTGGACAGAGATCCAAGAGTCCGAGACCCTTACACCCGGGCATCGCCCAATGGCAAGTGCCTCTTGGGGATAATCCTGTGCCATCCCTGTCCTAGCTGTGCGCAAGTTGCCTTCTCTCCACAAGTGCCCGGGACTATTACTGCTCTGCTCCACCCTCAAAGGTATACATAAAATAAAATACTAAAACCAACTTTCTCTGGCTTAATTAAATATGTTAATGTCCCCCCGTATCCCCCTTCAGACCCCGAAGGGCTCCAAAGGGCCGCACCCTTTGGCTGCGGTCCTTCGGCTCGCAGATGCTGGGCCCCGCGGCTGCTGGCCCATGGCACAGCCACAGGTGATCTTCTTAATTGCCTCTTGAGCGGCTTCCGGCATGGGCGGGGGGGGAGGGAGAATCTGAACTGCCCACAACTGAACTGGTGTTTATATATATATATATATATATATATATATATATATAT
>QEPC01008997.1:127185-141280 GCA_003113815.1 Sphenodon punctatus | reverse complement strand
CCCCCCCCCCGCCTTCCCCCGGGCCTGCCAGTTACATTTTTGACGCCGGAACGAGAGTGAACTCAACCGAACGATACCAAACTGTTGGGTTGTTTTCTAGTTTGGATCGAGTTCGGTTTGGTCGCTTCGGGTTCAGTTAGGTCGTTCAGTTCGTTCATTCGAACAGGTTTAGTTCGGTCCAAACGCTGAACGGCTGAACCGCGTTCGCACATCCCTAGTGTTTTCAGATTAGATGCTACCCCACATGGCCACCCAGGAACCACAGATCCAACTGCCTATCTGAAGATGGAGCAACCAGATGCACACTCCCATGAACCACAGAACACCCACTCAGGGCCACACACAGAGCCATACTCCAGAAATCCGGAGTGCTCTGTGCAAGGCCAGTCAAATGTATCATGGTCACTTCTGTGGTTGCGGTAACCATGCTGGGAGCTGCAGCCGCCCATTTGAATCGCTCCCCGTGCACTCCACCTGCATGGGTGCTCTGTGGCAGAGCAACGCAGCAACCATGGACACACACCCCATTGCCTTGCTCATTTAAAAACACCCAATATGGACCCTGTCATGTGGGCTAATGTGAGCCAATGCAGGATAATGCAAACCCACGTGTTGGCTTGCCATCAGTTAGGTTACGGAGGAGTTGGTGCATGTTCAGGGTGGGGTAAATGATTGAGTGTAACTGCTGCTGTGATAGGAAGTGAGTGGTGGGAGAGTAGGGTTGGGATTGGCTTGTGTGTAAATCAATTGGCAAATCACCTCAGATTGGGTTCGTGCTTGAGATCTCGATCTCTCTCTTTCTCTCTCTCTCTCTTGCTCATGGCAGAATTCTCCCACCCCCACCACCACCCCCACCCCTCTGCCTTGAAGTGACTGCACAGGACTCACAAGAGGGGGAGCCCCAGCTTCCTTAATTGCTAGTGTCTGAGGGGGAGGGAAGGTAAGTGGCAGCACCTGGTTCCCCCTCACCTCCCTGCTGCACCTTGACGCATTTCCTCCCCCAGTGCCAGCCCCACTTATTTGTTAGGTTTGGCACTCACAGCATGTGGGTGAGTGCAACATGCAATTGCACGCTTATAGGTTCATAGCATTTGTTACTGTGCTATTTGTTAACACCCAGAGTGTTTGCTTGCAAGGATCTGACACTGTCAAAAATAGCGATGATGTTGTGTGATTTGCTTACCTCAGAATAAGCTTCAGTCTTCAATACATAATGGTCTGTCTGTCACTTCCTGCCTCTGAGTGACCACACAGATATGGTCAGCAAATCCTGGAACAAGGATTTCCTCCTACACTCCATTCACCTTCCAAAATATTGCATGCAGGAATATGTCGAGGGTTCTCCTCCATGCCCTTGGCATTGTGGGAAATATGAGGCGGCGGGGCTACTGAAGTTCAGGGAAATCATCAGTTGTGTGTGAGAACACAGCTGTGTGAGTACAGGTCCAGACAAACCCAGAGTAAGGAACATGTGATGGATTTGCAAGGGGAAAGGGCACTGATTCATGTTGGGTATGGGTCATGGTGCTGATGATCCCCATCCCAGGGAGGGCATAACCCTTATTTGAGGTGTGTGGATAATTAAATGCTGAGAGTGAAATGGAACTTAGTTTTCCCTCCTGAACTCTTGTCTCAAAAGAAACATTTCATGGGCTATTTGTGAGTGATCTATGTGCTGTAAAGAACACATTTAAATGGGATTTATGGGTGACACCTGTCACACGGGCTCATATCAAAGTCACCCTAGAAAGATTTACACAGTGAACTTGGATGTAGTGTTGATGTAGTCCCCCTCCTACCCGCCTCGCTAGCCACAAACAGGACACTTGATCCTTGGATTGTATGGTAGAGGCCAAATGCTGGGCTTTGTCATGTATTGTGTAGTGTTGCACATGAATATGGTGCATCTTGTTTTGTGCTTGTTTAAGTGAAGAAAACTCATTGACCTTCTGAGCAAGCAGTGTGTGTTTTGATGCAGCATTAGACAAAAGTAGCTTGCAGGATTACAAATCAATCAAGCACCTTAATTTGGTCTCTCCTTCCTCTTGTTTGTTTCCATTCTCTTTGTCCCTGTTACCCAGTCCCCACACCATCTCCTGCACTCATTTTCTCTACGACTTCCCTGTGGCCCTCGCTTTGCTACTGGGCTGGCTGTCCCCTACTTCTAGCTCCTGTACCTTGACTGCTTGGCTCACTCTTCAGGTTTCTGTTCCACTGCCCTTTGAGTTGCTATCTTTGCTGCTGTGGGTGTAACTCCTTAGGGAGAGGAGCATTACATTTTAATATGGTTGACAGGCCCAGTTGGAAGCAAGAGTGGAAGCTGCTGTCCAAATGAGGTAGAAGTGGCTATGTAGGCCAGAGTCGAGAGCTCAGACTACACCAGGTAAGGGAACTAAGAGGCTAGGAGCTCCAAGGAGGGAGTTCACCTCAAAGTGGATTACCCTGGAGCTGACTGGCCAGTAGGACCAGGTCATAGGCCTGAACTGGGGAATGCTCAGTGGAAAGGGGACTTGAGCCTGAATGTGGAATTGTATACAAACATTGAGTTATAAATTAACAAGTGGGCTGATGGTGAAGGAACAAAGCTGGTTCATTTGAGTAGCGTGATGCAATGGGTCCAGTATCAGTAGAGATTTACGATGACAGGTACCTCAGTATTTACATTCTTCCGACTGGGTTTCAGTTTCTGTTCTGTCTGCTTCATGTACAGCATCCACTATAAGCATTTTTATTCCTGAAGCCGATCCAGAAACTATAGTTCTAAGGCTGACCCCACCCCACCCCCATCATCAGTTTAACCTGGGTGCAACAATTCTTCATCAGGGTTCTAGTCATGTGTCCTGTTGCTAAAAATGTTGGGAATGGGAGGAATAGGTTGATTTTTATTTTTTCCCCCTCTTCAAAAATCTTTCCTTTTATCGGTGTGCAGTGACACATGTCATCACACAACCTATGGGCGCTTTTACATGAGTGGGTCGCCGTGGCGTGACCCGCTTGTGCGATATTTCAAAATCTCGAAAGGTGGGATTAGATGAAATGGAAGTACAGGATCATGCGCGTTGAAGGCTGTCACACATTGTTTTCAAACCGCGAATTAATCCCGCCTTGCAGGATTTTGAAATATCGCACGAGCGGGTCGCGCCACGGCGGCCCACTCGTGTAAAAGCAGCCTATGTTGCCCATCAGTCTAAACATGAGAAAGTGCACAGCACCCAGTGCAACACAATCTTTGCTGCAATCGATGGCAGCTGCAGAGCACCTTGAACTGACCTGTGGGAGTTTACTCTTCTCGACTATTTTCTCAACAGTGCTATGATCCATTTTTTCGATTCCTTAGGCTGTTTTTTTAATATATATCTCTATAATTCTGCCATAAGGCAGCCATGGATTTGTGAAATTAGACTGTCATAACAAATTCATGTCCTCATCAAGAGCTGCTGTTGTGCTTCCTTTCAGACTGGAGCAGCCAGAGACTTGACGCTGCATTATCTCAGTCGTTTCCAAGCTCAAGAGTGTATTTTCAAAAGCAATTGCTTTTAAATGTGGCTTGTTACATAACAGTGAATCTGCACTTACACCTACCTCCAGGATGAAAATGAAATTCCTCAAACAAATAAGTCGGCTTCTATTCTTGTCAGTTTCTCTTGCTCTCTTATTTGCTGTAGGTAGTTTTTTTTACAATGATCTAGTTGCATTTGTTACCCACGGGAGCAAAGGGCATGGAGCACGGGCCTACAACCAAGTAGAATGCAACCTTCCACCTAAGACGACCTAACTTAGACCCTCCTAAAGTTCCAACGGAAAATGAGATCAGTAGTCTCAACCTCTTAGATGAGGTTTCTCTCCACATTGCAGAGCTATTCCAGAGTTAGAGCCCATTGAGAATCTCTGCTCAGGGGAGGTCTTGGACTGGAACAGCAACTGGTCCTGTGAGGTCAGGAGGACAGTAGGGCATTGGCAGAGCTGTGTTGTGTTCAGAGCTGTTTCCATTTCAGGAATGGGGGGATTCCATCTTCTCACAATATGGGATCGTTACGTGTCCCCCTATTGAGGAGACACGGGAACTTACTGGTGCCTGAGGCTGCTGCACCAGTCAAATTTCTATTTAAAATGGCCTCTGTGTGTGTGTGTGTGATGACATCACTGTGCACACACATATGGTGGCTACCAGCTCCACTGCAGGCACCAGAGGAGCTGGTTGGGAATGTGCTGAGGCTGAATCTCTTGCCTTGCATTGATAGAGATTGGTATAGATTTATTGAGAGAGATTGGTATAGATTTATTGATAGAGATTGGTATAAATTTCTTACATTTGATAGAGATTAGTTATAGATTGCATGCCTTTGTTACTCTATGGGGCCCCAGTATTATAGCTGAGTCTAAAAAAGGGGTCATGCAGGCAAAACATTTTGGAATCACTGCCAGAATGACATTAAAATAAATAAATGTGGACTCTAAAAAGCCAACTGCTATTTTCAGAAAGAGCGAGTTCGAATGAACTCAAATGTTATTGACTTCATACCCTGCTGAAGACAGATTGCTAAAAAGGGGGGAGAAAAATTAATGAAGAAAATGTTCCCAAACTCTTTTAATACAATCTGAGTGTGTGGCAAAACCTGATGTTGCAATAAACTTATTGTGTTGCCCAAGGGATAAATAAAGGTCACACATTGTAGGGGACAGTGCTCTGCAACTCTCCTCCACCTGCCTCAGCTACTTTGTCTCCCCACAACCTGCCTGTCATGTATGTTTCTCTCTGGGTGTTTTTAAACAAGCAAGGCTGCGGGTTGTGGTGGTCCATAGCCACGAGTGACATAGCTGCGGAGCAGCCACTCAGGTGAGTGCATGAGGAGGGGTTCCAGTGGGCAGCTCCCAGTGCAGCTACCATGGTAGCCACCTCACACTCCCTTTCCACAGATCAGGGGGGGGGGGGGGAGTACGCCGGACCAGCTTTTGAAACTGACATGTCCCAGCCATGAACGCTGAGAAACCAGGCTCCCCAGCACTCGCAGTCAGAGCCAGTTCCTGTGAGTTGCAAAGGCTGTACCCCCCACCCACAGTGCCTGTGAGTGGGGGACCTGTCTGCTGGTGTGGGTGGCACTGGTCATCCTAGTTCATACAGGCAGGGAATGTGTGGGCACCTGTGGCCACACACTTTTTTGGTTTGCCCCACACTCTGGATTTTTTGGCAGTACCCCATGAGTGGCTATGAGTCAGTGCTGCATTGCTCACAGGAGCATGCATCCCCCATTTCACCTTCAGATGGGTAGTCGGATGTGTGGTTACTGGGTGGTCATGTATGGTAGTATCTCGTTTTTTAAAAAAAATATCTCTCTCTCTCTCTCTCTCTCACACACACACACACACACACACACCCTCTGTAAGGTTATTTGCAAAATGAAGCATCAACTTATACTGTAGTCCCTTGTAACACAGAGCAGCACAGAATTGGCCATGCCAATAGGTGTTCTGCTTGTTATTAACTAGCTATCCTCTTTAAACGTTTCAATCAGACAGTCAAGGAATAGAAATATTATAATGTGACTTACATGACCAGTCACATACCATGGATAAGTACTAGTAGCAAACTGCTGATGTGAACACTCAATGGGCTGAAATTTCTTCACCTAAACAGTTCAGCAAATATAATCAGAAACATCAGAAAGTATGTGTCACGGAGGAACATAGGGTCACACACATGTGATACTGGCCTACAAGTCTAGTAAATATGTAAATCAAAAGGTTCAACATGTATGTAATTTTACAATTAAGAACTGTAAAACTCAAATCAAGACTGTGACACTTGACCAAGCTCCAGGAAATGGAAAGACAGTTTGTGAATTTGCCCCAGACAGATGGCCAGAGACATTTATATGCTAATGCAGGCAGCCATTGCCTACATGCAAGAGACACAGAAAGCTGATAGAGAGAACAAAAGGAATTCTAGAAGCCTCAAGAAGATATGAGGAGTTTCCTCCTGGGGATATAAGGAGTTGTACCCCAAAGGGGAGAGTGACTATCAGGAATTCACTCACCATCTTGCAGCCAGGAGGGCTGAGACGAACCATGGACTGAGAGGCATGATTTTGCTTTCTACCAACTAAGAGATCAGTGCCCAGTCATTCTACATCTATGACTGAGGAACCAGAACTTATGGACCTTGTAGGGTAAGATGCTTATTTAGGAATTCAACCAGTATAGGTTAGGAATGCGTTATATTTACCTTTGATTTTTAGTAACCACTCTATATCAACAATCTTGCTTATGTAATCAATAAACTTACTTCTTAGCTTTATAAAGAAGTGTCTGTGTCTAACATTGGAACACAAGTGAGTAACAAGGGCTCTCAAGCTCTTGTGAGCCCAGAGATTAAAGAGTCTGTAAACGGGAAGGATCGGGCCCTTGGGTGACAAAGGGGTTGTCCCTGCAGCAGGCTTGAATCGGCCAGAGAGAAAAACTGATTTAAGCGGGCTGTACGTGAGGGAAACTGAGTCACTCAAACCCGGTAAAGTGGGGGTGTGGACCTCCAACCCGTGACAGTATGTGAGAATGATTCCCATACCAAAAGAAGGGCTATCTTCTTGAAAGGGAGTATTCACAATTTAGATAGGTAATTTTCAAAGTGAAAGGCTATTAATTGTGAGAGCTCAAGATGTCTGGTCTAGGATTGCTCTATTATTAACAATATGGATGAGGGAGCAAACAGAGAGGTGGAAAATTTGTGCCCAGCACCTAATTTTGTTTAGGCTAGTCAAGTGATGATGATTGTTAGGAACTTCAGAAGCACCTAAGAAAGGGGAACCCAGTGGTGAAGATGAGTGCAAGATAATGTCAATTGTAAGGAACAATTTGAATTACTCATGAACGTTACAGGTTTCTAAATTGACAGTAACTGTTCAGAAAAAAGCCAGGTGTTGTGGAAAGGAGCAATACAAACATCTGACAGTGTGCTGCAGGCATAAAAGCATAAAGGACTCTAGAGAAGAGATAGAGAATAATATTAGTGGAAAATAACCAAAAATATTAGAAGGTTCCTTAAAAGCTGTGTTCTGACTGGACTTCAAAAACAAGTCGTTCTGTGCACCTGAACTAATGAAGCTTGGTCTTCAAAGTTAGGGACAACAAATAGCTTTGTACCAGATCTTATCAATTTTGACTTCTTTCCCTCTATATTTGGGTGAAATTGGGCTGTGGGATCAAAAGTTATCAAGAGGACACACATGCACATCAGAAACATCTGAAAGTATGTGAGAATGATTCGCATACCAGAAGAAGGGCTATCTTCTTGAAAGGGAGTATTCACAATTCAAAGTGAAAGGCTATTAATTCAGACGGTCATCATTATTTCTCCATAGGAAAGTAGGCTATTGAAAGGGCTCCTAGAGAAGGGTAGCAAAAAGGTTGCTAGTATCTGATAAGTTCTTTATTATCCAGCAGATAGGCCATACCAGGAAATGAATATGGTGGTGTGGGATACTATGTAGAATTTATTATTTATTTTTGTTTACTCATACTTATATCCCACCCTTTCCTGAAGGCTCCGGGAGACTACTGTTTGTAGAACAGAGATGGACAGTGAGAACAGGCCTTAAGAGAATCTGGACAGGCCTCACAGTTTGTGGTATTTCCTGCTTCTGTATTGATAGTATTGAAGAGGAGGGTTTATTTAAATGTATATTGTGACAGGGTTTATGAAAACAACACATATGGAACATGTATGTAATGTGGTTTTCATGTGAACGAACAATATATTTGTACTTCTGAAATATTATGTAAAACATGACACGTTTGGTGGTGCTGGAATTGTCTAGAGACACTAAGTCCGGTAAGAGGAAAATTTCTATATGGGGACAATATAAAGAAAAGTTACATTTGGAGTGTAGAAGATAGAATGTGAGCCCAAATGAAAGTTAAGCAGAAGTTGGGACAGGAAGAGAAGATAATTACAATGTAGATGAAGTGTTAATGGAGGGCACTTGAGTTTACCAGTAGCTTCCAGAGACTGGCCCAAAAACAGAAAAAGCAAGAATTTTCTGGGAGCCATTAAAGTATTTAAGGGAACAATGGAAAGACCCCAAATCCCATCAGAATTATTCTGTCCTATCCTGAGGGCTCAGGACATGTTACAACTAGTAGAGGAGAAGCCAAATTGTGGAGCAGCCACTGAGAATGTCTCTGCATGCCCTTGCTATGTGAACATGACAGGCAGAGCTAATCTCAGAGACCGTGATGGGACAAGAAAGAAGTAGCACTTTTTATGGTATGCGGTTTGTGAACTATGGGGAGACAGACATGATATTTTATTAATAATTTAGACTATTGTGTGTTGCATTATAGGGAAGCCATAGTTCACAGGCCAAAACATCTGTCCAATACTGGTCCTCAAGTTGAAAACATAAGAACTGCTGTACTGGGTCAGATCATCTAGCCCGGTATTCTGTCTCTGGCAGAGGTCAGTACCAGATACTTTAGATGAAGCTGCAAATATGAGTTATACATTCCCTGCTGTTCACCCCCAGTTTTTGGCAATCCGAGATCAATCAGCTTCTCGCAATCAGAGATCAGATCAATCTCCTGATTCTCTTGGCTAACAGTCATTGATGGAAGCCCAGCTCTCTTTGGTAATTGCCATTTTGGTACTTCTAGTAATTCTTCACAGCCAGGGGCAGCCACACCCCATGTAACATTCCCTATATGCTGCTCATGTATGCTCGTGTATGGTCACAAGTTCACTATGTAATTTTAATCATTTCCCTTATTGGTCCTTGTTGTTTTGACAAACCCTTGTTTTCTGCATTCTGATGCCAGAAACTGATGTAAAGTGCTGGAAACTGATGAAAATACCATAAACTAATGGATGGAAAATACCAAACTAATGAGAACTGCTGAAAATACCAAAAGCTAAAGAAAAATAACAGACAGTCACAGGCACCAATCTCAACAGTGGAAGTGCAGATTCAATGGATAGTGAGGAAATACCCACAAACAGTTGTAAGTACTCTTGAAAGGTAGATATTTTCCAACAGCATGGGAACAGTCAGTCTCACCTCAGCACTAGGTGGGAGGAACTGTGTCCCTTGAATTCCCCATTCAGCCCTGTCCATACAGGTACAGACAGACACACACACACTCACAGGTTACACTGTGACTCTTTGTAAGCTTATTGGTAAAATGAAGGGGCAATATGCACTTGATTACCTTGGACAATAGGGAAGCCTGGTCTCAGACTAAGAACAGGAGAGAGGTATACAGTAGGGATGTGCGAACAGAACATGGTTCAGATGTTCAGTCGTTTGGTTCTAAACCGTTGTTCGGTTCAGCAGAGTTCGGTTTGACTGAATGCGGTCGAACATCCAAAAATAGCGTTATCAATACCGATACTGAAATTGAAAAAATATTTTCGGTATTGTTATCATTTGGCCCTGAAACCACCCCTGGTCTCCAACCCTGGTGCCAGGAAGTCTGCTCCTCAGTTGTCTCCCCCTTCCAGACACATTTTCCCCACCCAAAGTCACGTTTTTCCCGCCCCCCCAAGCTCATCCGAACTCATCCAAACTTTTCCGAACTGTTCGGCCGTTTGAAGGTTCGGTTCGGATGTTCGGTTCGGTCATCTGAACAGGCCTAGTTTGGCCCGAACTCCAAACATCCGAATCACGTTCACACATCCCTAGTGTATGGAAACAGGAAGCGCTGTCAATGGAATGAAGATGAGGACCCATGAACACTTCTCTGCCAGCTCAGAGAATACTCCCCTGCAACCTGCCACTGCTGTTGCACCACTAGGTTGCCAGCCAGTCTCAGGAGAACCTCCAATACTGCCTACCGTAGCTGATCTTCTGGTAAGTGAAAGCCCATGCCAGCCAATTTTCTAATTTCTGGTATGCTCATAGTCCCTAGTTAACTGTGGGCCTATCCACATACCATCAGATTAGCTGGTGGTTAGAAATTCAACTATTCATTTCAGATCTAATCCACTATGTTGTTATAAAGCCACAGGAGTGGCTCTATAGTTAAGGCAGCTGCATCACTGCGTTAAAATCACCAACATTATATTCAATATAAAATTAGAATGGCATTGTGAAATTTAGTAGGGAGGATCACTTGGGTGAGCATCTGTCCAAATGTCAGGCAAATTGGATGAAAAATTAGAAGTCACAGACGTTTAATGACATTCTCTCCCTTATACAACGTGTGTGTGTGCGCACGCGCACTCCTTGAGATTTAATTCTGGGAGCATTATTAAGAAATCTGGCATTTTAGCGCGCCCCCTCCAGAAGGGGAAGGGACCAGTTAGGATGGTCCGCCCTCGGAGGCTGATGGAACCCCAGCGGTTCCAGGAGGTCCTGAGGGAGCTTACCCTGGATGTGGACGGTCACTCTGTGGATGAGCTGGTCCGGCATTGGAACATCTTGCTGGAGGAGGCCATTGACAGGGTGGCTCCGAGGCGCCTTCTGCCTCGGTCTCGTCACCGCAGGACCCCTTGGTTTACTGAGGGGCTGCGGTGTATGAAGCGTGTGGGCAGGAGGCTAGAGCGACGCTGGCGTCGGACTCGGTCTGTCTCCGATCGTCTTCTCCATAGGGCCCATTTGCGGTCCTATGTGGAGGCTGTGAGGACGGCGAGGAAGGAATTCCTCGCCGTCCTCATAGCGTCTGCGAAGTCGCGTCCAGCGGAGCTGTTTCGGGTGGTGCGGGGGCTGGTGAGTCCGGCCTCCCTCCGCCTGGATGGGGACTTGTCCCGGGCCCGCTGTGAGGAGTTTGTCATCTACTTCGCAGACAAGATCGCTCGGATTCAGGCCGATTTCGACGCTGGGTTGATAGCAGTAGGGGAAGAGCGCGGGGGGGCGGAGGGTCCGTCTGGTCCATCTTTATGGGGTGAGTTTCAGGAAGTGACGCCAGCCGATGTGGTGGATGTCCTGGGGTCTGTGAGGGCCACGTGTTGTCAACTAGATCCATGCCCGTCCTGGTTAATAAAAGCTTCCGGGGAGACGTTGGGGACGGTGCTGGCGAGGGTGGTGAATGCGTCCCTTCGGCAGGGGAGGTTGTCGCCTTGCTTAAAAGAGGCTGTGGTGCGCCCCCTGCTGAAAAAACCATCGTTGGACGTAGACGCGCTCGCCAGCTACCGACCTGTCTCTAACCTTCCCTTTTTAGGGAAGGTTATTGAGCGGGCAGTGGCGCTCCAGCTCCAGGGTCATCTAGATAATATCGGGCTCCTTGACCCTTTTCAATCTGGGTTCCGCCCCGGCTATGGCACCGAGACGGCGTTGGTGGCCTTGGTGGACGACCTCCGCCGGGAGATGGATGCGGGATGTTCGACATTTCTCATCCTGCTCGATCTCTCGGCCGCTTTTGACACCGTGGACCATGGGCTGCTGTTGAGACGACTGCGTGACCGGGGGGGTCTGGACGGGACTGTTCTTGAATGGTTCCGTTCATTCCTCTCGGGGAGGAGCCAGCGGGTGGTGTTGGGGGAGGAAACATCGAGCCCCCGCGCCTTACCGTGTGGCGTTCCGCAGGGATCGATCTTGTCTCCATTATTATTTAACATCTATATGCAGCCCTTGGGGGAGGTCGTGAGAGGGTTCGGGGTGCGATGTCACCAGTATGCTGATGATACTCAGCTGTACCTCTCGTTTTCTACTGACCCAGACCCTGCTGTCTCGGTGCTATCCCAATGTTTGGAGGCCGTGGCGGATTGGATGCGGCGGAGCAGACTGAAGCTCAACCCAGATAAGACGGAGGTGATGGTGGTGGGGAGGGCGAAGGGGGTGGTGGCCCCCCTGATTGGGGGGGTTTGCCCCCCTGTAGCTCAGCAGGTCCGGAGTCTGGGGGTCATATTGGACGCAGACCTGCGGCTGGAGCGGCAGGTGGAGGCAGTCGCTAAGGCTGCCTTCCGCCAGCTTTATCTGGTACGTAGGCTGCGTCCGTATGTCTCTGGCCCGGACCTGGCCTCCCTCATCCATGCCTTCGTCACCTCGCGGCTCGACTACTGCAACGCGCTCTACGTGGGGCTTCCCTTGTTCTTGGCCCGGAGGCTGCAGCTGGTGCAGAATGCGGCGGCTCGTCTTCTTACGGGGACGGGTCGCCGGGAGCACATTACACCGGTGCTCCGAGCGCTGCACTGGCTGCCGATAGTGTGCCGGGCCAAGTTCAAGGTCCTAGTGATGATCTATAAAGCCCTATACGGCCTTGGCCCCTCTTACCTTAGGGACCGCCTCGCCCTTCGCGCCCCGGAACGGCTCCTGCGGTCTGCCGGGGGTGCCCTCCTGGAGGTCCCCCGTGTTAAGCGGGGGGCCACGATGGAGCGGGCATTCTCGGTGGTAGGGCCGCGGCTGTGGAACTCCCTTCCGGAGGAAGCTCGCCTGGCCCCAAGCCTTTTGACATTTCGGCGGAACTGTAAGACCTGGCTGTTTGCCCAGGCCTTTGGGAGGGAGGGTGGGGGGGTGATTTTTTAATCCCCCACCAATGTATTTATTTATTTATTATTGGACTCTGCCCTGTTTTATTGTATATTTTATATTTGTATTTTAAATTGTTTTAATGGTTTTATTGTTGTTAGCCGCCCCGAGTTGCATTGCAGGATGGGGCGGGATAAAAATCTATAAAATAAAATATAAATAAATATAATAAATATTACTTGAAAATGCAAGTGTGGCCCAAATGAATTTCTCCAACCTTTGGTCTATCACCAGCCCCAGTGTCCTTGCCTGCTCCCTCAGACTGCCATCTGAATTTGACTGACTCACAAACTGACCATAAACTTGGACTTCTCTTCTTGGCTTGGTGCCTGTTCTTTGGACTGTCTCCTGGAATTTGACCTGGACTCATGAACTGACTACAAACTCCAACTTTCCTTGAGCCTGGGTGAGTGCCTAGCCAGAATCAGGGGCTGAGCCTGGCCATACCCCTGACAAAAGGGAAACCTGCTGGCTGGCTGCTCTGATTGCCAAGTAAACGCCCCAGCAGGTGAAACTGACAAGGCTACTGCTCCCAATTTTGAACAAAACCCTCTGGTGAAAGTGACAAAGCTCAAGGCTGCAAGAGAAATTCTCAAAAAGGAGGGGTCTTCAAAGCAATCTCCCTCTCCACCATTCTCACCTTCTCTCCCCCATCCCCTTTGGTGAAACTGTCAAAGCTGGAGCTGAAAGAGAAACTCATTTGGAGAAAGGATGGTATCAGGAGAGTGACTGTATGTGGTTACATGAATTGAAGAATTGTATGCGAGCTAGATAGAATTTCTTCAAGCGCATAACTGAGAAAGCTTGGAGATGCAAGGGAAATGCTTCAGTGAGGAACATAAGAACATAAGAAGTGCCATACTGGGTCAGACCAATGGTTCATCTAACCCAGCATCCTGTCTCCGACAGTGGCCAATCACAGTGGCTTGGGAGAAGCACCCAACAGGTCACAATGGGGATCCACTCCCTGTTGTTTTCCCCAGCTCCCGTCATGTTCCCTGATCCTGTCTGACTAATAGCTGCCAATGGACCTATCTTCCAGAAACTTGTCCAAACCTCTTTTAAACTCAGCTATAGTACTGGCCCTTACCACATCCTCTTCAGTAGATTCCACAACCCAATTATACGCTGAGTGAAAAAATATTTTCTTTTATTTGTTTCAAGCTTGCCACCCATGAGTTTCATGGAGTGTCCCCTAGTTCTAGTACTAGCTGAGAGGGTAAATAACTGTTCCTTGTTTATTAGTTCCAATAGGAACTAATTTATTAGGAGGGATCTACAAAACAATATCCCCCTGAAGTCCCTCCTCCCCCTGCTGGAAAATTGAAGAGGTTGCTCCCAGGTGTTTAAAAAAAATAAAAAAATAAAAAATAAAATCCCACTGGTGAATCTGACAACGTTTGGGCTGAAAGGGAAACTCACTCGGTGGTTGCTAATCAAACTCAGGTTGGTACAGCAGCAGCAGCAAGGGGAATTTAGTGCATTCCCCTTTTTAAAGACAGGGAAATTCTTAGATCAAAAACTTTCATTTTAAGAGAGGAGTAACAGCTCTTACAAATTTAGACATACTCCAAAAAGCATGGGAATTGAAAGTTAAGGCTCTTGCTTTAACATGCATGCCATGTAAGCAGTAAAGATGT
>QEPC01008997.1:101609-120016 GCA_003113815.1 Sphenodon punctatus | reverse complement strand
ACAATTCCACCCCATAAAATAGCCTAGCCCCAATTTTACTATTATATACCTTTATTGCTGAATCTATTGCTACCTTTCCTGAACTATTAAAGAACCTGAGAATGGCCAATGAAGGGCCTTTAGTGGCTGCTATTGCCTGCTGACGATGATCTTTCCACTTCCCTGTGGCATGAAATTGCAAACCTAAATATTTTAACGCAAAAGTTTGCTGGATGGGATGACCATCCATGACCCAATTATAAGACTTTTTACTATTTGAAAAAATAACTATTTTGGATTTGGCATGCTTAATTGCCAATTTGTTTTTCTGGCAATAGGCTGCAAATTCCTGCAATTGCCTGGTCAAACCTATCTTTGTTTGTGACATCAAGACCAAATCATCCGCATATAATAAGCAGCTGATCAGCCTTGATGCCAACTTGGGAGGAAAAAAATAAGATTTAGCCGTCAAAGGCACCAAATCATTTATAAACAAATTAAAGAGGATGGGAGTCAAAACACATCCCTGCCTCACCCCCTGTGAGGTGATTATTTTAACTGAGATATGCCCTTTCCTATCCAGTTTCACCATCAGGAAGGTATCAAGGTGAAGATCATAAAGAATAAGAAAGAGTCTTCTATCTATAGTAGTAGCCGCCAACTTAGACCATAATAATTGTCTATTTACAGAATTGAATGCTGCTCTAAGATCCAAAAAAGCAACAAAAAATCTATGATTCTGTTTCTTATATTTTTCTCTTAAATTATACAATATTAGGCAGTGATCTATTGTAGGCCTAGTCCTCTGGAAACCTGCTTACTCTGGAAAAATTATTCTATTCTCACCGATCCAATTAGTTAATCTTAACAACAGAACTTTTGCATAAATGTTACTGGTGACAGTAAGCAGACTAATCGGCCTATAATTTGATGGGTCAGCACAAGATCCTTTTTTGTATATTGGGATGACTATTGCAGACCCCCATGCCATTGGAATAATCCCAGAGTTATTAATGGGTGTAAAGAGAGCGGCCAGCAAGGGGACGCACCAGTCCAAGTGTGCTTTTATGCACTCGATTTGAAGTAAATCTGGGCCAGGCGCCTTATTATTACTAAATGACCTAATATGAAATACCACCTCAGTTTCAGTGATAGCAGGCCATACAGGAATTTCCTCCGTTTTTGGTGTAGAAAATAAGGAGAGGATGCTAAGTGAGAATAAATTTGATGAAAGTAAATTTCCCAAGTTTTGGAGGATACAGGATAATAACAACCTATATTATCCCCAGTCAATGAACCATTAGCACATCTCCAAAAGGCTCTAGAATCCTTACGCTCGCTTGCCTCCAAAATCTTCCGCCACCGTTCCTTCAGATAACGACATTTTTTTGATTGAATCAACTTTTTGTAATCTTTTTTGGAGGCAAAATATTCCTGCGGTATTACTAAAGATTGTCCAGAACGATATTCCAAGAAGATAGAAGTCAATTGCTTCTTAGCTTGTCTACACTCTAAGTCAAACCAAGGCTGATTTTTACCTTGAGCTGAGGATGACTGTGAGTTAGTTGTAAGTTTTAATATATGCTGGAAAATTTGGAAGGTCAAGCTAGTGTAAGAATCTATCACTTCCTGGTCCCCAAGCCCTGCCAGAATTTTTTCCCTTAATAAAAAACAGGGATCTGCCAACATTAAGTCATCTGATAACCGAGCAAACAAGGAGTTCCATCTAACAGTGGGGTGAAGCTCTCTCTGAGAGAAGCCATACTCAACATCCACAAGCTTATTTATATAATCTAGATTAAAATCTAAAGGGAGGAACAATGGCTGGTGATCACTGAACATATTAATTTCTACCTTGAAGTCCTTAACACAAGTCAAAACATTAGAAGTGACCGCCACATAGTCCACAGTACTAGAGCCTTGTGGACCTATAAAAGTAAACTCACCCAGCTTATCCTGAAACTCTGATCCATTGAGTATGCACAAAGAAAGATCTTAAATCAGAGAAGCAAACCTAAGCCCTGAAGTATTGATCCTAGTATCCTTGGATTCCCTATCCTTTAAAACATCTTGACAAATCGAAGATGACATTTCTATATGTAAAGCCAGAACATCATCATTAGAACCCATTCTAGCATTAAAATCACCCAGCAAAATAAGCTGGACCTTAGGATGTTTTATTAACAAATCTTCCAAAAAGGATTGTAAACTGTCCCATGCTCTAATATCAAAAGAACCCACGTTCCTAAGTGGAATATACACATTAACAAAAATAGTTAATGTGTTGCCCTGCTTCAAAATCAGACCCAGGGCCAACGGGGGAAGTTTTAATATAGAGCTAACCAGAGCTTCCAAATGATCTGCAACTAGACAGGCCAACCCACTCCTAGGCCGACCTCCTAAAGTGGAGGCAACAGCTTGGATAAAATAAGATTTACAATTAGTTAACTCCAAGGAAGCTGTTTCCCAGGTTTCTTGTAGAAATATTAAATGAATTTACCAATATAAGAAATAAACTCATTGTGTATACAATGGTTTCGCCACCCTGCAGAATTCCAGAAACAAATATTCAAATAACAAGGATCATAATGCTAGTGTACTCACAAGGGAATACTAAGCTAAAAATCAGTTACAGGAACATTATCCAAAATCGGTGGACTTAAAAATGCTTCCACTTGAGTTTCGATATCATGGGTAGACATTTTATCATTGCAAATTGGGGCTAAAATATTCTTAGGATTGAGAGATGATGGTACTTCTGTGTCCATCATGTCAGATTCCATCAACATCATTTTCTGCACATTATAAGTGTTCCCTAAATCCAACTCGTTTCGAGAACAAGCAAGAGTAACCAAAGGAGAATCAGTTGGCATAGCCAAATTAAGGAGACAATCAGCAATTGGTACCACTCCTGCTGAATTATTATGATTGATACAGCCCTGCTGGGAAATTGAGTTATTTTCTACATTTAACTGAGGCAAGATATTTTGATGTCCTATGACAGATACAGTGTTAAAATTATCTGCCAAAAGTGGGCATCGTCGGGAGTCAATATAAACTTCCCCTATTACAACCCCCCAAGAAAAAAACAAATCTCCTGAGCGTGTATTCTTTCCACCAATTGCACAGAACGAAAATTAATCTCTGGAGATGACTGGGAGCAGGTAAAATTTGATATGAACCAATTTGCCAACAGTACACATTATATCTCAGAATAGTGGACAAGTGGTACTGAATTTCTTGCTTAGAATACCACTTTGGGAATACACCTTTTGGAAGAGAATGGATGCGAAAGGAAATTGCCCTTTCATCAATCTTTAAATCTGCATTCTTTGGTGCTGGGATATGTTTAATTCTAGTAGATGCCGGATTCATAAGAGCCTGTACCTGGGAAAGTCCTGGTTCTTCTGCTACCGAAGACTGTATTATAGAAGCTATCTCTCCTGGGGGTAAAGCCAATGCTGCCTTAATATACTTCTGGGCCTCTTGACCAATTTTACCTGCTTTATATTCTGAGATAAATTTAGTCACTGCTTCCAGCTGGGTTTTGTGGGTGTCCAGAAGAGAAGTGATACCTTCCAGTTGAGCCAACAGCTTCCTTATAAGATCGGCAATAAGGAAGCATTGGTTACCTAATAGTTCTAGTGGAGAATGGTCTTCCTTAAAAGAGCCTTCTAGACTTGGTGGGTCATCCAAGAATGTGAACTGAGATCTGTTAAAGCTTCTGACAAGCAATAAGGAGGAGATAACCCCAGTCTAGTAGAGGGAATCTGATTTAGGGTTTCTCCTTCCTCTAATCTACCCTGGGAAGAAATAAGATATGTATCCATTTTAGATTGCTTAGAAAGTGATTGACCCACTCATCTGGGGGGGTGGGGAGACCCTTGACATCATCGTTTCCTTGTCATTATAAAAAGCTACTCACAACAGTTGAAAGAAAAAGGATCCATCCAGGTTCAAAGCAAAGAGTCCAAGCCCCGGGGAATCCTCTAAATAGAGGCCCATCCTCCGAGGGGTACCCAACAACAAAGACAACCCCAACAGCTCCTTCAAAAACAACCAGCCAGAGTAATCAGAACCAGCAGCCGCAGCCGAACACCTTAATTCCTCCTCCAGATATTCCCCTCTCAACACTCGCACCCTGTACGTCTCTCCGCCAGAGCACCGCGATGTAATGACGGTGTATTCTTTCCACTGGCAATGTTATCTTGAAGAGAACAGGGGGAGGGGCACTGCCACTGCAGACCCTGCAAATGGGCCCGCCAATGGGTGATGGATGTCACCCTTTGGCTGACGCCCAAAACGGCCCCAGCCCCTGGATAAGTACCTGTGTGAAGAGGGGGACAGCCAATGAGCTCTGGCTACTCCTAGGGCAGCTCTCCCTTCCCCCAGCACTGCCCAGCGGCAACCACTCCACCCACATTGGATCTGAATATGCAGGACTATGGGGAAACCTCTGTCCCATTGGAGGGTTTCATGTGATGTGCCCCCTAAAGGTTCAATATACTTAAATGGTCAGGATCCTGTGACCAATGTTAACCCTGGTGTCAATGAGCCTGTAGATAAGGACCTTTTTTTGTCTGTCTGTCTGTATGTATGTAGAGATAGATCCTTACCAGGCCAGGAGGCTTTGCGGAACAGGGAGCAAAGGAGTGCCCAAAATATGCTGTGCCCACGATTACTTCTCAAGAGTGACCCCTCGCTTACCTTTATTCTTACTGAAAAAGAAGATCTTCTGAAGTGAGAGTTTGCTAAATTGTACAATGGCGCACTAAAAATGTGTGGCAAGAAAGGACATGCCAAAGTAAACAGCTGTATGTACCAAGGTATGATTTTTGAGAGTGCTGCGCAGGGGGAATATGGAACGAAGCAGTTAGTGCAGAAGTTGGGGAAAACTGACTGTAAGCAACAGTATTACTATCTATTCTCCCACACCCACAATACAGTGTAGTACCTCATTGCATGTCATAAGACGACAAATATTCCCCTGTCCTTAATGCTTGTGCAGTGAGAAGTTCCACTTGAGCTGCTGCCTGAAAAAGGAGCTATAAAGGAAGGAGAAAATGTGACCACAGTGAAGACAAGCACATAATATTGGGGCAGGGAGGCGCTTGCTATTCCCAGCTTCAGTATTGCCCCCAACCTGCAGAGGAAAAAGATTGGGGCTGAAAGACCAAGGTAAAGTATGGGTGCATGGAGCCTAACTTATAAGTGAGAACAATTTGAGACTGTACAATGTCTTTATTGCTTACAAGGTGCACACGTTAAGGCAGGAGCCTTAACGTAAAAGTTCCATGTTTTTTGGAACATGGGTGCATTGCTACGATCCTAACTCCTCTCTTAAACCAAAGGTTTTTTGAACTAAGAATAATTTCTCTTGAGAGTTCTTATTATCTTTCTCTCTCACACAAGTCAAGTTTATTTCCAGTTAGCAATCTAGCTATTATGGAACACCGAAGTACAGTAAAACATTAAATACCATGGGAAAAAAGAACCCGGTAGTGTCTGGTGAATGTTCCCACTCCCCTCAAGTTAAATTGACCTGCTTTACTTAAGAAGAGAACCAAATGGAGGGTGGCCCCAGGTGTAGTAAGTGCACAGCATGAGTAAGGGAAGAAAAAAGATAAATAAGAATAGTATGGAGAGGTTCTACAAGCCCTGAAGTACTACGGCCTGCCTGCAAGAAGTTCCCGGGCAACAGAAAATGGCGGCATCAGACTTGGTGGAATCAGAGGCGGTGTCTGACTTGCCCATCTTTGAAACTATTTTGAAGGAGATTAGAGAGCAGCTGCAAAACTACCTGGGCCAAAAGAGGCAAGTTGCTTACTGGAATCAAGCAAATTCAATCAGTGTTTTAACAGATAAATAAAAAAATGGAAAACGTGGAGAAGCGGGTTGAACTTGCTAAGGAAAGAATCTCTGCAGTGGAGGATAAGTGCTGAGAGTCATCAGGTAGATCTAGCTAAAACTGTCCAGTCCTTTCAAGAAAAAGGCGAGGATCTGGAGAACCGATTGCACAGATTTAATCTGTTCCCTGAAATAGAAATTCTAAATGAGATCCAGATTGATAGCGTGCATAGGGCTCTAAGAGTCAGGCCCAGTAGGAGTGTGCATGTTGTTTTTGTTAATACAATAACAATAATGAAAATTGTCATTTTTGTTACCGTTATTGAAATAACAAAAATTACAAATATTAATAATGAAAATAAAAATGAAACGACTTTTTGTTTTTGAAATAAAGGAAAAAACCTGAACATTGTATTTCTGGTTATAACTTTTTTGATTCTTCTTCAATTCTGATGACACTTGGGAAAGATTGTACCCCCAATGGAGAGCACTACGTGTACCAATTTTCAAAAAGATTAAATAAAGGGAACTGATTTCAGAAGCAATTGAATGTTGTGATTTTAAAAAAAGCTTCTTACACATTCATGGCTACAACGTCTTTATATTCCATTCAATTTGCATGAAATCTGGAAATATTATGTCCCTCCACAAGCTTAAGAATCCTGCCAATTTTCAGAAGGATTAGATAAAGGGTCCTGATGCTATAAGACATTAACTTGAAAATACATTTCCAGCTGTAACATTTTTATATTCAATCCTGGTTAGAAGACATTTGTCAGGAATGTATCACATACCTTCCATGTCATCTATGCCAACTACAGGACAATTTAAAAAAGGGGTCCAATTTTATAAGCAATTGATGTTGTCCCCTTGAAGACCATTATTCAGATAAATAGCAGCACATGCAGTGCCAGTTAGAGGCAGGCACCTGGCATGGCAGGGGGAGGGAGATTGTAGGAAGGAGGATATGGAGCAACCCAAAAGACTGATGGACACATTCACTGATCAATTACTGCATGCTTCCAGCTTTACAGGACCAATTGGTAGTGGCTTCAAGGTGGACATAGGGGGCAGCCCTCGGACGGGCATAGAAGGAACAGAACTGGGACTTTGGGGATAGCATCCCAAAAATCAGGAGACATGGTTTGCACATCCATGCTGGCCAATTATCATCACAATCACATCCTGTAGCACTGTGGTAGAGGACATCTTTCCTAAACAGATGCTTCCGATTTCCCAGTAACGAGTGGGGGAGAGATGTTGGGATGGTCACAGCACAGAATGAGGATATTTGGTTGACATTTCTTCTGGCCAACTGACATCACAAACTGATCTTATACCACAGTGACACATAAGAGAATCCCTGGCATAGGATCCTTCTCTGCATATGTTGTGCAGGCATATAAAATTGGTACCCTTTACATCTTTCTGATATTTGGCAGAGATGATAATGAAAGTGTGATATAAAGCCCTGAAAATTTTATTTATTTATTTATTTATTTATTTATAAGCATTTTTTAGCTGCCTCCTCATGCCTACGGCATCTCGGGGCAGCTTACAATAATACAACAATAATAAAATTCATAAAAACAATATTTTAAACCATCTTCATGTAGGAGAAATTCATGTAGGAAAATTTCATGTAGGAGAAAGGCTTGTGCTGAACAGGAGGATTGCCTACACCTGTGGTTTTGTCTACTCCCTTCCCCAGGTACTATTTTAAAGAGGGGGCAGCCCTGAGGATGGCAAGAAAGGCTTGTGCTGGACAGGAGGATCGCCTACACCTGTGGTTCTGTCTACTCCCTTCCCCAGGTACTATTTTAAAGAGGGGGAATCCCTGAGGGCACCAAAGGGGGAAGACTGTTGGCAGGCCGTTAGTGGCTGGAAGCGACGGAAGCGGCCACCCTCTGCCGCCGAAGGTTGAGTGAGGAGAGCTGGCCCGTTTGGGAGCCATTGTCCCGCCTTCATGTGCTCAAGCCATTGAGGGACCTTGTTGCTTGCTTGCTGCCTGTCCCGCATGATTGTGTGGCCGCTCTTGGGCCTTTGCCTGCACTTGAGCCCCTTCTGGTGGTCTGGAATTTTCTTTGGGAGGCCGGAACCCCATTTGTGGAACTTTTGCCCGGAGGATTGGCGGTAACCCGGATCCTTGAGACTAACATTGCCTGCACTCCCAGGCTAGGGGGGTTAATAGATCAGCCCCACCCTTGGCCATGTGGCCTTAGGTGAGAGGCTGTGAAGAGGGCCATGCATGTAAATTTTATTAAATGATTTTGTCTCTTTAGTATAAATATTGAGAATTTGGTATGGTATTATTGGGACTTTTAGGTTTGATTTTACTTGCTTCTTAAATGTCCAGAAAACAAAGGCACCAACGAGTAGCTGCTCCAGCAGACCTATCACAGTCTAAACAACTAAAATTAGACGTGTTTGTCGCCCCAATGCAGGAGGGGTCAAGGGGAGGTGAAGGAACATCAGTATTATCATCAACGTTCACACACACACACACCCTGTTGAACTACCTCAATCTAAAAAGAAAAAAGATGGGAAGAGAAACCAACCGATTTATTTGGTTAGCTCGCTGGATCCATTAATTACAAGTGGGGAAGAGCTTTCAAGTGGAGATAGTTCCCAGCTCTTAGATGGAACCGATCTTGCACCCCTAGAGCTTTTAGGGAATCAATGCTTCCTGAAAGGGGACCTTATTAAGAAGTTGATTGCACAATTAGATAACATAACCACTTTGTTGCAATCTCAGAAGGTTCAACTGGGAACAGTTACCGATTTTATTTTTGATTATAGAGCAGGCAAAATATTTATTTATTTATTTAATAAATTAATTTTAATAGGTAAAGAAAACAGAAACTCGTTAAGGCCTCTATGGCTGCTTTGCCAAATAGGGTATTATCCACTCAGCAGCCCATAGGTGACAAAATTACCCCAAATATAAGCTCTCAGGGAATTTCTTCCTTGACTTCTAGTAGGCTTGATGAGCAAGCAAGACAAAGAAATTTTTCTCAAAATGGGCAACTGAGGTTGAATGATAAAGCTATTTCCTTCAAGATTTCACCCCTGCCAAATGGTTTATTTCCACAGTGGAGATCAAAATTAGATATTCAACACCGGAACGGCTCCTGCGGTCTGCCGGGGGTGCCCTCCTGGAGGTCCCCCGTGTTAAGCGGGGGGCCACGATGGAGCGAGCATTCTCGGTGGTTAATAATCAAGGTTTGCGAGGGCAGAGTCTTNTTTATTTATTATTGGACTCTGCCCTGTTTTATTGGTATATTTTATATTTGTATTTTAATTGTTTTTAACTGTTTTATTGCTGTTAGCCGCCCCGAGCTGCATTGCAGGATGGGGCGGGATAGAAATCTACAAAATAAATAAATAAATAAAATATAAATAAAATAAATAAATTTAACAGCTATGACTGGACAGCCAGTATCTATTTGGCAAATTGGCTCTTATCAAATTCTATCAGCTCCAGCTTATTTACAGCGGATAGTTGTCTATTTCTGCTCAGCCAGGATGGCAGCAAAGCTCTTGTCTCAGACTGATCTATTTTTCTCCTGGGGTGTTCAGTTGGGGGAGGTATATGTTAACGCTTCCTGGCAACCCTTGTTACCGAAGAAGGTTAATAATCAAGGTTTGCGAGGGCAGAGTCTTTCATCCCATCCCCCACCCCCAGAGAAAATTTTGGCCCAAGCAAAGCGACCAAGAGCCGCTCAAGGACCAGGAGTGCAGTGCCAATTAATACCAGGCTGCTTAACCTGGCAATGGATTTAGATCCTCCCATAGCCTCTCCGCCCCTAGAAGTAAATATGTAAGATGTAGCTGTTTCCCCTTTGCCCATCTCTCTTTTATCCCTGACTAAAGGGGTTAGGTTGTCCACAGAACCAGTAAATCAAGAGGCAAATAAGGACCAAATGAATAATCCAGTAGATTGCTCAGGATACAAGGTGGATCCATTGATCCACCTTACCATTCAGGATCCAGTTTTACCCATTGAGTCCGAACCATTAGTTGACACATGATTTCAACAATGCCATGATCCTGACCTCGTCTCTATCTGTTCTTGGAACTCCTCTGGGTGGCATTCATTGGGGGAATACAGATTTTGTCTCTTATATTAGGAAATTTCATGTTATTTTAATCCAGGAAACTTGGGCCAAAGACACTCTGGAATTGGAGCACTTTAAGCCTTTTTGTGTTCTCACCATATCTACAAGATCTAGGGGCCATCCTCGCGGTGGCGTGGGGTGCCTGATATCTGAAAGCTTGGATGTTACTATAGTAACAGAAATTAATTTCTCTCCTTTTGCACTTGGGGTGGTATTAAAGTATGGAGTCTTTTTTATCATCTTGCTAACCGTATATGTCCCGCCTTGCAATGCTGGCTCGTTTGATGCTCAGAACTGGGCCAGTTTGAAAAATTTGATCAACGATCTTCTGATCAAATATCCGAAGACCCTTTTCATCATGATGGGGGATTTTAATGCAAGGTTGGGCTCCGATGATGAATCTCTTGCAATACACTGTGAATTCTCTGCTTTTGCTCCCTCAGATAAGTTAAACCCTAGGGCTTCAAAGGATAGGAAAATCAATTCTTCAGGCATCAGATTGGTGAATCTGATTGCTGGACTACATTTACATATTATTAATGGCTCAGGATTTAGTGATGGATTAGGGGAATTTACCTTTGTAGGGCCATAAGGATCAAGTGTAGGGGACTGTGCTGATTTGTCTAATGTTTTGAACTTCCTTAGAGACTTTGATGTAGGCTCCTGTTTAGTGAGCAACCATTTGCCACTGACCCTGTTGCTTGATCTCCCTAGGAGGGTCCAGTTTCCTTCCATGGTGAATTCAAAAAAATTGGCCTATTTGGACCGGCATTGTCCTGCTAAATGGAATCAGCACCTCGCTCGGTCTATTGACTTTTTATTGTAAGAGGAGTTATGTATTGTTTTTAAGGAGGCCATTGTAGGGAGGAAGGAGGATCAGGTGGTACTTGATGCTTATAATCTTTTCAGTCTTCATATTCAACATCATATAGCTGCTTTGTCGCTGCCTAGCTCTAAGCCTGGTAAAGATAAGAGCAAAAATCAAGCTTGGTTTGATCAAGAGACTGTAGAATAGCCCGGGAGAAAGTAAAAGCTGTCTACCTGGAGTACCGTCTGGGGCTCATTCCAGATCTGCCAAGTCAATACTTCTCACTTAAAAGGGAGTATAAGGAACTGATTAAAACTAAGAAGCGCCTACATGCAGAGAAAAGGTGGCTGGACCTTCTGGAACCCAGTGAATCTAAAGATGCCAGGAAATTCTGGCATTTGATTAATGGCTCTAGACAGAAAGATCGGCATTCTTGGTGTTTCCAGGTCCCTCCCCATTCTTGGGAGGAATTTTTTAGCTCTATGTATTCAGGAATTGAGGAGCCCGGCCAATCCCCACTCGCAATGATAGAAATTGAGAAGTTACCTACTTGGCCTCCTGTGAGACGTAGTTACACTTATAGGGACCTTTAGGAATAACAAAGCTCCAGGCCCAGATTAGGTGCAAATCGAATTTATAAAAGCTCATCTGGACTGGTGGGTCCCCATATTAACTGCACTATTTTCTGCTATAAACAACTCAGGAGTAATCCCTGCAGGGTGGGGGAAAGCTGTAATAATCCCAATTTATAAAAAAGGATTATGTTCGAATCCATCAAATTATAGGCCAATCAGCCTTTTAAGCGTTATCAGTAAGATCTATGCTAAATTACTACTAAATAGATTGTCTCTTTGGATGGACCAAAGTAAATACTCTGCCCCGAACAGGCTGGCTTTTGGAAGGGTTGAACCACTGTTGAGCAATGCTTGATTTTACTCCATTTGATTGAGAAGTATAGGGCAGTGAATAGAAACATTTTTTGTAGCCTTTTTGAATTTAAAAGCTGCTTTTGATTCTGTCTACAGGAAGCTCCTATGGGGCAAATTAAATAAGTCATCAATAGATAAAAGGCTACTTTTCCTCATCCAGAGTCTTCATGCTGACTCCTCCCTGACGGTAAAAATAGATAACAATGGACATGTTACGAATAATATTGGTGTGGCGCAAGGAGTTAGACAGGGTTGTGTTTTAGCACCATCACTATTTCATTGATTTATAAATGATGCAATCCCTATGTTGGCTCAACCAAAATTCTTTCGCCCCAAATTGGCCTCCAGAGTGTTAGGTGGCATAATGTATGCCGATGATTTGGCAGTGGTATCCCAAACTCGCATAGGTTTAGCTAGGCAGCTAAAGGCCTTCTCAAGTTACTGTGTTAGTAATACATTGGTCATAAATTATGATAAATCTAGAGTTGTAGTATTTTCTAACAGTCGTAAGGTTTATAATTGGTCTATAGATGGTCAACAACTTCAGCAGCTAAAGTCTTTTAAGTATTTAGGAATTTATTTCCATGCTTATGGAAAATGGAACAATCATTATCAGAGAGCACTTATGGCCGCCAAAGGTGTTTCCCAAGCTAGTCTAAGGTACTTTGCAGGTTCGGAATGGAAGAGGATAGATCTTGAGGTCAAAGCTAGCTTCTTATATGGGGCAGAGCCTTGCGCTCCCCTCATTGCTCTCAATCTGAACGGACTGCAAACACATTTATTTTTACAAAGTTTGCTTAGGGTTCCAAAGGGCACCCCAATGGAAGTCATCAGGCTGGAGTTAGGACTGAGGAGCTGGTTAAGAGCAGCTTGGGAGCTTTCCTTAAAGTGTTGCCTCAGGATAACCAAGTCTATTAACACCAGGCTTGTTAATTTTATGTTTGGAGATTCTTATAAGAACCAATGGATGAGAGCTATTGAAAAACATTTGTTTGGGCTAGGGTTTTCGTATAATTACTTTGTTAATAAAAGCGTAAGAGTAACTAGGTCTGAGATTCTGTTAAGAATTGGAGATATTGAAAGGCAGGAGGACTCAAAGTAGGAAGCTCCCCACACATGAACAGTTAGTTACAAATCATGGGTGCCAGAGCCGGGGGAAATAGCAAAATATTTGACATCACCTTTTATGTTTATGGAGAAGTATTTATTTCTATGCGCCCGTGGTAACCGCCTCTGCCCTTATGACAATTTAAATACTGAATTCACCCAACATATTTTATTTAATTGCCACCTTCATGATTATTTGCGTGTGGAACACTTTCTTCCCTATTAGATAGCTTTAAGTGATACCTCCCCAATGATAACTCAAGCTGTGACAAAATTTCTGATGTTAGCCTTTAATTTGAGACTCCTTTTTTTGGAGTCAAAGGGTAATTTCAGACTTACAATACCATGGTCAACCACAGTGAACCCCCTGTGGTGGCTGTGGTACTGTAATGTCTGTTAGGATCCCTGCCAGGAGTTCACCCCTGTGAACCCCCGGCAGGAATCCCTTTGACCACGCTTTCAGACCTCCAACCACCCAAAGGTCCAGAAGCATGGTAAGATTGGCCATGGGCTGGAATTGGTGAAAGGTAATGTCTGTTACCTTCCACCGATCCTGGGTCATGTCCCAACCATGGGAGGGGATTGGACGCAGAGGCCAGATTGGCCACTGTGCCCGCCCATCTCCTGGAGGGCGGCCAGCTGGGGGAGCGCAGGGGGACAGGGCTGTGTGGCCTCACATCACACCGCACAACCCCGACCCCTCCCTGACCCCTACAGGGAATCAGGCTGGCACGTCTAAAGGACGGCTGGTCTGATTCCTCACCGGAATCCGAAACGGATCCCAGTGCATGGTTGGATGTGCCCAGTGCACGTCTGAAATCACCCAAAGTTACCAATGAACTTCTGAGTAAAGGGATCATGGCATTGTTGGCTTTATAGGTTAGCCTATGATGTTAGGATACAGTTATGTATGTATGAGAGGGCTATAAAATGGATCAATAGTAAACCTGATTACAAGGTATTGTGTAATCCTCTGTAGATCTTTTTGGCTTGCTTTGAAGAGGCTGATCTGATCTTTTAATTATGTTTTGTGATTTTTTGTGTGTTTATGTTTTTAATTGTGTTCTGGCAATGGTCTATGGCCACGTGGAAATAAATGTATTATTATTATTATTATAAATCTCATGTACACAGTTGGAATACAAAGATGTTACAGTCAGACATACATTTATAAGTTAATTGCTTATACCACCAGGACCCTTTATCCAATCCTTTTGAAAGTTGGCAGAGATAGTAAATATGGGAAGGGGTATAAACATACCAAGTTTCATCTCCATTAAATGTGAGGCAAAGAAGTTACAGCTAAGAATGTATATGAAGATTTTTGCAAAATAATATAATTCAACTGTTTATAAAATTGGATTCCTTTATTCATTATTTATTATTATTATTATTATTATTATAAGTATTTATATAGCACAAGCGATGTACCTGGTGCTTTACAGAAAATAAGATAGACACGGTCCCTGCCCGAGAGCTTACAATCTCTTTTTGGAATTTGGAACACTTAATGCCTTCCATTGGAGGTGAATTCCCTCCAGGTGTCAGCCAAATATAATGGAAAACAAAAAGGTTACAGCCAAAAATGTGTTTTCCATTAAAACCAATGGAAAATGAAAACAAAAGCAAAAACAAAAACTTGATATTTATGAAAACAAAAATGACAGATTTAAAAAACAAAAAATGAAAATGAAAAATGACATGGGCCCCTGGTTCACACCTCTGTTATATATAAAGGCAAGTGGAGATTCTACATGGACCCAGTGACACTGGAAAAATATCTGCAAACCCTCCCGGCAGCAAGAAAGGTGATTCCAGCAGAAGAGTCAGACATGAACTAAGAAAAGAACCCTTTAGGTTCTGTTATCCCTCCGGGAGTCTTTATGTTATGAATTTCAACAAAGTACTTCAAGAACTTGGAGTTAGAGATTAGATGATAAGTCTGGATCCAGTTAAGTGTGACTCCCATTGACGAGGATTTCTGGACTTCAGTTTGATGATTTCCCCCTTCGTCTTTGTCTTCATGTATGGGCAAATGATTAAATTGGGCTGGAAGAGAGTGGGGGAAAGGAAAATGTAGCTATTAGATAGTGGGTCTGGGAAGAGGATATTTCTTAAGGTACTGGCAAAGGGGTTGATTGGGGAGTTTGGGATTAAAGAGAGAAGAAAAGGATGGAGAGGAGGAAAGAGAGAGGAGAGAGGAGAGAAAGGAGAGGGAGAGAGGAAAAAATAAAGAAGAAAAAAGTGGGGGAGAAAATAAAATAAAAAGGGAAAAAATGTACAGGTCTAAAATATACACATCTAAAAATGGTCTCAGTTAAGGGCTGACTTTCAGACATCATAAGGGAGTTGGGTATGAGAGCCAATATAAGCTAAGAGGGAAAATTAATTATATAAACATTGGCTATACAAACCAGCAGTTGAGACTGATTAGGTGTTTCTATGTTGAAAAGAATAATAAATCAGATAGGATGCTGGCCTGGTTAGTAAAAAAAGAAGAAGACAGAAGACACTAATAACCTGCCTTAAAGCAAAAGATGACTCCCTAATTTGAAAAAGGAAGGAAATCCAATCAATTTTCCTTGATTATCTTAGAGAGATTTATTCTTCTCTGGTTCTCAGCCAGATGAGATTAAGAACTTTCTGAATGGCCTCCCGATCCAAAAATTAAGTAGAGATCAACTAAATGCTCATTTACTGTGGAAGAAGTGACAGAGACAATCAAAAATATGGAAAAAAACCCATAAATTTCCAGGATTAGATGGCTTCCCTGTTGAATTTTATCAGTTATATAATGTCCTTCTCACTCCCTACTTAGTTAAGTTATTCAACTGTCATTGAAAATAAAGAACTACCACAATCCTTTTATCAGGTGCAAATATCACTATGTTTAAAAGGGAAGATGTCTCCTGAGGAACTTAGTAACTACAGGCTTATATCTTTATTGAACACTGACTTCAAAATACTTACTAAGACCCTAGCCCATAGATTGAATGGCCTGATTCACCACTTGATTCATCCAGATCAGGTGGGTTTCATCACATGTAGGTTCAGCTCTGATAATGTCAGAAAAGCAGTAAATCTGATTTATAAAATAAATAAAGATAAGCAAAATGCATTCGTTATTTTTATGGATGCTGAGAAGGTGTTTGATAGAGCTGAGCCTGTGTGTTTCTTCAACATCCTGAAAGTTATGGTCTTCTCCAGAAATCTCTTTGAATGGATTAAATTATTTTAAACCGAGTCCCCCAGATAAATGGTGAACAGGGAGGTATCTCTTCTTCTACATTTAACCAGGAGTACAAGGCAAAACTGTCTGCTTTCTCATTTTCTTTTTAACATAATATCATATATATTAGAAGTCTTATCCATTGTAATAATGGATACCATAATATGTTAGAGGACTTATCCATTGCAATAAGGCAAAATAAATATATTGAAGGCATTCAAATACAGGTACAAGAACACAAACTGACACTATGCAGATAAAATGGTAGTTTTTGTTTCAGAGCCGTTACAGTCGATTCCACACCTGCTGAAACAATAGAAAGATTCAGTCAGATTTCTGGATATAAAATTAACGTTAATAAGTCCAATGCAATGATTTTTGTGGAAGAAAAAAAGCAGTATAGCAGAATCTGGAGTCTGTTGTGTTTCATATTGAGAAGGGAAAAACACAAATATTTGGGAACCTGGTTTACAAAATTACTGCATAATCTATTTAAACATAATCTTTTGAATTTGCTTCAATATCTAAATTCAAAGGAACAGGAGTAGCAATATTATGGCTAAGAAAAATTAATTTATGTAGGATGTTCCTACTATGCAAAATTCTTTATAAATTCTTTCTGCTTACCATCAGGCTCCAATCCAGTTTTTTTTGTTTTTTTTTAAAAAGAAATGGGTAAGTTTATAGATAGAATAGTATGGAAAGGTTGAGGAAATGAGAATCTGGAGAACAATTTTATTAGCCAGGGCTGAACTTTCCATACTTTAGGTTGTATCATAAAGCAGCGATCCTAAGAGCTGCCAAGGCTTGGTATGAGGTGAAGCAGAAAACTAAATGGGTTCAAATAGAGAAATCCTTATTAAGGATCAATTCTTTCAAATAAATGTTACTGGAAAATGGCAAAATTGAAATACAAAAACAGCAGGACCACCCCTTTGCACTTCCACTATGGTCAACATGGAAAATATGCAAAGATAAACTGGGTACTCAAGTGGGAACCTTGCTATATTCCCCTATTAATAATTCAAGATTTAAACAGGGAAAATTTGGGTTTCCAGTAAAATAAGAGCATTACATAGGAAATGCATTATATGTGTGGACCAATTATTTAAGAATGAGAAGTTCTGTTTAAAATCAGCGATTGAACAACTTATTGGGTCCATAATCAGCTTTTTAAGCTATGCCCAGATACAAAGTGTCTTTGATGGCCCTTTAAAAATAAAACAGTATGGGAGACAACTGGTAAATCTAGAAATAATTTTATTTGAACCGGCGTATATGAAAAGTCTGTTGTCTAGATTATAGAGAGAGTTTTTTAAAAATGGATTTTGCCTGATCCTGGCTATGTAGTTAAATGGGAGGCAGATATTGGTAGATAAAGGTCCAAAGAAAGGAACTGGGACAAATTTGGTCACATTTAAATAAGTACTCTCAATTTTTATAAGCAAAAGAACCACAGATTAAGCTGGTACTCAGATATTACTTGACCCCTTTAAGATTAGCAAAAATGGGAGTTGCCAAAGACTCTAAATGCTGGAGGCAATGCAGGGAAGTGGGTTCTTACTTCCACTGTTGGTGGGATTGCTGCAAGATTCAGCACTTTTGGAGAATGATTTGGGAGTATATACACAAGGCCACCAGTTTAACTGTGCCTTTTCAGCCAGAGACTGCCCTTTTGGACCTATACCCCCAAATTTCAATGATATACTATTACCGCCCAACCTGCTGTCAGTTAGGGCATCTGTGTAAAAAGGGTCTAACATATGGGTGTTAAATTTTATTATACATATTGCAGGGCACCACTGCAGTCAATCATCATGGGCCCTGTGCACACATGATGCACACAGTGGCATCCGTTGGTCTGTGGGTGGGGGTGGGTGGAGATGGATGTTGGCCAGGAGGAAACACTCTCCAACACAGATGCCCCCCCATCTCCACCAGGAAAATGCTTCCCACCCACTGAAAGTGGCGCTTACACAGACGCCTCCACCCATCTCCACCCACAGAAACTGGGTAGAGGCATCATGTTTGCACAGGGCCCATGGTGATTGGCTGCAGTGGTGCCCTGCAACATGTAGAGGTGAACCCTTGGTGTGAGCAGGGGCGACCCTCTGGGGGGGAGGGTTGCCCTCCAGGGACAGAGGCGGGTAGGGGGGGTACAGGAGGGGTGGGACCCCTCTCACTGGCCTGGCGGAGCAGCCTATGGAGGGTGGGTATCCGCAGCTATCAGGGTTGTTATGGGTTGGGGGAGATATGGTCCAATGGAGAGGTGTGTTCCATCAGTGAGGAGGGAGCAGTGCCTTGTGCCCGTTCCCCTCTCAACCCCCCACGCAGGTAGGCTGTGAGTCGAGGCCTGGGAGACCCCAGGCCTTGGTCTGGTGCTGCTGAAC
>QEPC01008997.1:64807-87757 GCA_003113815.1 Sphenodon punctatus | reverse complement strand
TATGTGTATGTGCATTTATATATATATATATATATATATATATATATATATATATATATATATATATTGTGTGTATACCGATACCAAAAACAAAATCTTTGTTTGAAATAGATAACGGTAACGAAAAACCACATTTCGTTATTAACAAAAATGAAAACACCACATTTTAATAACGAAAATTATAAAGAAAAACAAAAAACAACATGGGATCCTGGTGCACACCCCTACTCTGTGGTATAGGGGGACCATAATGTCTGATGATGCAGTGAGAACACATTGGTCCTCACCCCCCTGGCCCAAACAAGCACTAAAATCAACAAGTAAAATAAATTCAGCAAGAGGGAAATTACCTAACAAGGACTCTGTAGTAGATTCTAAGGTATACCATATCACTAAAATAGACTGAACCCTTAGTGGGGGAAGTAAACATCCAAAACAAAGTTGGTGGTGTCAGAGTAAACAAAACAAGGCACACTCAATCTTTGTGGGTAGAATCTTGATGTCTAATAGAAAAGATAACAAGGGGGTAAGGTCTCCCACATGCCTACCCAATATCTTCTAAACCTAACCAAATTTCTTGCAAGAAAATTAATTTTTTAAAAAACAACTGACATTCCAGATCACCCAACTTATGTTTAAGTCCAGCAATATTCCAGGAAAAGAATTTTCAAGCTTATAGGATCCTGGATGTAGTTAACATTTGATAGGCAGGCATTTTCTGGCTAACTAGAAATTTTCACCTATGTTGGCAGTGACCATAGGACAAAAAACCCACTATCACTGACCTCTGAAACACCCACACCCACTGGCCATCCAGCTACATTGGATGTTTTTAAACGAGCAAGACTTGGGCTTGGACCTCGCCATTTTGTAGGGCTGAAACAAGAATCATTAATCATCTTCTAAAACTCTCACAAGACCATTACCATACACCTTACATCAACACTGAGCTCTTCTGCAGGGAGGGGGAGACTCGAGGAAATGTGATCGTTTTTTGTCCTCACAAAATCCTGCTTGGAACCAAGAGAAACTACAGAAAGAGGGGTGACCTCTGGAAAAAAACCCTCTCCAAAGTATTAGATCTATCAGAAATCGATAGGACATGAAGGATAAATATTGCTAGGGTATTTTCAACTCTATTAACTAGGGGTGTGCACGTTGTTTTCATTATATGAATAACGAAAATGAAAATTGTTGTTTTCATTTTCGTTATTGCAATGACAAAAATGACAAAAAATAATGAGATCAATAACGATAATGAAAGTCGTTATTAATTTAGTTATAGCCTGGCTAGTGTTTTTTGGAGGGAAATGTGGAGAGGGAGCAGACATCTCGAAGCCAGAAACAGTGTTGAACTCTTAAACTGGGAGGGGAAGGACCTGATGGATGTATCTCTGGCCAATGAGCAGCACAAGCAGATCCCAGCAGTTGAATGGCACCCTGTGATTCCTCAATGCCTCTGCCTCCCATAACCAATCAGGAGGGCTCTGGGGGAGGGCACTGCAACCCTTAATATTGTAGGGCTGGGCTGCTTCATTCTGTGTTGGTTCTCATGCTTGTCATAGGGCATTTGCAGAAGGTGCTGGTGCTTGCACTAGAAATCCTCCCATATATATATATATATATCCCTTATGCCCTTCCCTACCACCCAATCCTTATTCCTTAGGTACACACACACACACACACACACACACACACACACACACACAAAGAGAGATAGATAGATATAGATTAGAGATAATAGATATACCTCTGAGTTTTCCTTTTCCCTTCCCCTGTCTGTCTCCCCCATCCATATATTATATAGCTATAGATATTAGTTGCATATATATAGATTAGCTATTTAGATACTAGGCTGTTTTATTATATATATTAGGATTATTATATATATTAGGATATGTTTTATTATATATATATTAGGAACATTTTGTATTATACATAGGTTAGGTTTAGCTTAGATGCTGTATGTATTATAGAAATAAAACGACATATTGTGTACAGTATATATTATTGTGTGCAGTATCACAATGAGAAGAGAAAGGAGTTCAGCTTCTGACAATATTTCTTCATTGGCACACAAAATCGATACCGATACCAAAAATAAAATCTTTGTTTGAAATCGATACCAATCACGATAATGACAACAGTGACCAAAAATGACATTTTGTTACTAACAAAAATGACACATTTTAATAACGAAAACAATAATGAAAAATGAAAAACAACATGGGGCCCTGGTGCATACACCTGCTATTAACAGCTACTCCGGAATATCTCAGCTGACTTCTGTGCTTCCAAAGACACATGCCCCAACCGGCAAATTCCACTTCAGATCTCACATAGTATTCATTTGAAAGGATTTGCCTAATGGTTTTAATTGCTCCAACAGGCAGATAGACAAACCTCCAGGATAAAAACTCGGCCATGTCATCAATCAGAATTGGGTTAAGTAACTCCTTTTCACAGGAGGGTTAAGAACTAGAGCTGGGGCTCATCTATGTCTAGTTGAATCAGGCGACATCCCAGGGTGTGCCCAGCTGTCTATTAGAGGCTCCCTGTGGGCAGATTCACCTGCACCTCCCACTTTGGGGGAACACTACAGGTGTGTTGCCTACATCTTCACAGGGAACTTAAAGGGCTTTATCTTCCACAGCTACCCGAGGAAACTGAGTGGACACTAACCATCAGACCTCTCTATAGGGTCAAGTAGCGCAACAATGCTACCATCATCAGATGGTGGAACAAAGGCACAATCATCAATTGTGATCCAAGAAGCATCTATCAGCACATTCGGGGGTGGTGGGAGTTTTGTGGAGATAGCTGGAGGTTTTATTGTTATTGTTTTATTGATTGTGAGCTGCCCTGAGCCTTTGCAGGAAGGACGGTGGATAAATCGAAATAAATAAATAAATTCAGGTCAGCCTCAGGACACATACTATGGGAATCGACAGACAAGACCCTAGTCTCAGTTACAGCAGCTTTAAACTCAGTCTTACTACTTTCCTTTGGTTACTTTGACTGCTCCACTGGTCAAATTCATGTCATAAACCCCCCAAAAGAGTCTTACAATCTATTTAACGTTCCTTACTATCTAACAACTCCTTAACAAATAAATAGGGTATGGCATGTAGGGGACAGTCTTTGTTAAAAGAGCAATCATTAAGGGCAGCGGGCCCCTCAGAAGCACAATCTTGCATGCTATCACTGAAGCAGTTGTCTGCTGACTCAGTCTGTCCACAGTGTTCATACAGCATATCAGTGGGGGAGCAAGACTCCTGTCCTTCTTCAGGAGTCAAGGGAGAACTTATATTAGATATAGCCTTCAAAGAAGGGGGATAATTTGAACAAAATATTCAGTCCTTCTTACGCTGTGCTAGAGTCATATTATCAATAGTCAATGGTGATAAAGAAACAAATAACATGGTGAGCCCCAAAATCAGGTATTTCAGATCAGACAGCTGGAAGAGGTCTAACATTCCCTGATCGTAAAAACATCTCAAAGTATACAGAAGGGGATAACAAAACACTAGTACAGTTACCACAAATTATCCGAGCCACTTCACCACTTTGTTTGGCCAAACAACGACCATAGAACAGCCTTCACCATTTTGTGTCACCCTTCTGTTGCTGCCCAAGGGCTACCACCCTTTAGGCCTTTTAATATATTAATGGGGTGCTCTTCAAGGATGCAGAAAGGTGGTGGAGAATAGGGATGTGTGAATGCGATTCGGAATTTCACAGTTCGGCCCAAACTCAGCCTGTTCGGACGACCAAACCGAACTTCCAAACTGAACGCTCGAACTTCCGAACAGTTCGGAAAAGTTCAGATGAGTTCAGGGGCGGGAAAAAAATGACTTTCGGTGGGAAAAACGTGACTAGAAGGCGGAGGCAGCTGAGGAGCAGACTTCCTGGCACCAGGGGTGGACATCAGGGGTGGTTTCAGGGCCAAAAATACCAATACCGAAAAAATTTCGGTTTCGATACCGACTCCGCCGAACCGAACAGCCAAACCCAAACTCAGGCTTCAAACCGAACAACCAAACATCCAAACATCCGAATGGCATTCTGTTCACCCATCCCTAGTGGGGAAGAGGCAGTCTCAGCAAATGCCTTTGGGCTCACCCTGTTATTGTTTCTTCATCACCGTTGTCTATTGATAATATGATTCTGGCACCGTGTAAAGTGACTGACCATTTTGTAGGGCTGAAATGAGAATAAATAATCAACTTGTAAAAATCTCACAAGATCTCAACTCGACTGTGATTCAGATCACCTGAGATTTCTTGCTCCCCCACCTCAGCGTGCCCAGGCTGTTGTCTCAGCCCAAATAAATTAAAGGGATGGAGAGAGGAAGCTGAGATGTCCCATCCCTAGCTCTCTTACCTTGCCTGGGGCTAGCAGCTCAGGGGACACCAGGGCAATGAGTCATCTCTTTGGGAAGCTCCTGAGTCCCAACAGAGAATTATCAGGAATGGGAGCATTCTATTGACTAGCAGGAGTCAGCACCCAATACAATGCTGTAGAGCTCTGCTGAGCCAAACTATTCCCTTCAGTTCCCACATCCCACATCTTTCCAGATGGGAGGCGGGAGAGCCGAAGGGAAGAGGCAGGCTCAGCACAGCTCTTCATCATTCTATTGGCTGCTTGCTCCTGCTAGCCAATAGAATGCTGAAGATGTCTTCTGAGTCTGCTCCCTCCATCCTGCTCTCTCCCCTTCCATCTAGAAAACCCTATTGACTTTAAAAAAAAATCATACCACAGCCCAAAAGCTTGAATTGCTATTGAATAGCAGAAACCAAGAATGTATTCACAGAGTGGCCATTTCTGCTAGGCATGCAGTCAAAACTGAGGAAAGCGCTGAAACTTGATTTTGCTATTTTCTTGATTCTTGCTGAGAATCAGGGTTCTCAGTGAGAATCAAAATTAAAAACAAGAATAAAAAATCAAAAATCTTGGTGTTGTCAAGAATTTATTTTATTTTATTTATTTGTTAGATTTCTAGGCCGTCCCCTACTGCAGCTTGGGGTGGCTCACAACATGTTATAAAACATCTTAAATAAAACAGAAAACATAATACAAATACAATATAAAAATAGCATTAAAAAAAGAACCTCCATGGCGGAGTTAAACCCCCCCCCCATTCCCAACCCCCCACCCAGGCGGACCCTCTGTCGGGAGGGAATTCCACAACCTCAGTGCAGCCACCGAGAATGCCCTCTTCGTCATCGTCACCCGAGACCCCCAGAGAACCCTGAGGAGGGCGTCCCCAGCTAACTGCAGGGGCAGATCCAGGACTTGGGAAGGTGAGGTGATCCCTCAGGTAAGTGGGGCCCAGGCCATATAGGGCTTTAAATGTCAAAACCAACACCTTGAATTGGCCCTGGAAGACTATAGGCAGTCAGTGCAGAGATTGCAGCACCAGTGTAATGTGCTCACGGCAGCCCGTCCCATAAGGAGGCGGGTCACCACGTCCTGCACTAGCTGCAGTCTCTGAACCATCACCAAGGGCAGTTCCACATAAAGCATGTTGCAGTAGTCCAGTCTTGAGGTGATGAACACATGGATGATGGTGACTAGGTCAGAGTCCGAGACATACAGTCGAAGCTTGTCGTACCAGATGTAATTGGTGAAATGCGCCCCTCGCCGCAGCCACCAAGAATGCCCTCTTCATCATTGTCACCCGAGATCCCCAGAGAACTCTGAGGAGGGCATCCCCAGCTAACTGCAGGGGCAGATCCAGGACTTGGGAAGGTGAGGCGATCCCCTCAGGTAAGTGAGCCCCAGGCCATATAGGGCTTTAAAGGTCAAAGCACCACAGTTGTGTAAATGCAACCTGACAAGCAGAGCTCTCACAGAATGGAGAAAAAAAACCTGGCCCTCCCATTTTAAAGGGTTGCAGTGCCCTTCCCCAAAGCCCCCCTGATTGGTTGTGGGAGGCAGCAGGCATTGAGCAATCACAGAGTCCCATGAGACTGCTGGGGCCTGCTTGCGCTGCTCATTGGCCAGAGATACATCCATCAGATAGTGCTGAGCTGCTCACCCCTCCCAACACAAGCACAGTTCAAGAGTTCAACCCTGTTATGACTTCAAGATATCTGCTCCCTCCTCCCCTCTCCACATTTTCCCTCCAAAACCCAACTGCTACAGCACTAATAATAATGACAATGATAACGACATTGTCGTTTTCATTTCTCATTATCGTTTTTGTTATTGTTTTTGTTGTCGATATTACCATTATCAGTATTCGCCGTTGTCATTTTTGGTATTCTCAGTTGTCATTTTCGTTATCGTTATTCTCAGTTGTCGTTTTTGTTATTGCAATAACAAAAACAAAAATGACAATTTTTGTTATCGTTATTGTAATAACGAAAACTAGGGATGTGCAAACACCGGGGGATTTGGTGTTCGGCCTGTTCGGTGTTCAGCCCCCCCCAAACCGTTCAGGTTCAGACTGTTTGGCCCAAACCTGTTTGGTTTCACCGAACCCATTTGGGGGTGGAGGGGAACCCGGTTTTCCTTCTCCTCTCCAGGCTGTGTGAGTGGAAGGGGCACCGGGGCTCATCTCCCACCCCCACCCTGCCCAGCCTGGTAAATTTAAAACAAACGAACAAACAAAAACAAAAACAAAACCCACCCCAGGGATCGACCAACCTGGTGGTGCTGGGGCTCTGGCCCTGGGTCCAGCGGTGGCAGTAGGTCTGGCTCCAGTGGTGCTCTGGAGCGCTTCAGGCCTCTTCTAGGCCTTCTAGGAACTGAAGGAGGGCTTCCGGCCCCTCATCACTGAAAGGGAGGGACCGGAAGTCCTCCTCCAGTTCCCAGAAGGTCTAGAAGAGGCCTGAAGCACTCCGGAGCGCCGCAGGAGCCGGACCCGCAGCAGCTGCTGCCACCAGTGAGAGGCCAGAAGCCCTCCTTCAGTGCCTGGAAGGCCTAGAAGAGGCCTGAAGCGCTCCGGAGCACCACCAGAGCCAGACCTGCCGCCACTGCCGGTGCCGGTGAGGAGCCGGAAGCCCTCCTTCTAGGCCTTCCTTCAGTGCCCGGAAGGCCTAGAAGACGCCTGAAGTGCTCTGACGTGCCAGAGCCGGACCCCCTGCCACTGCCACACCCGGGGCTGAAGCCTCAGCACCACCAGGTAGGTCGATGGGTTTTTTTTTGTTTTGTTTTTTAAATTAACAGGCTGGGCAGGGTGGGGGGGGGGGAAGGTGAGCCCCGGCACCCCTTCCATCCATGCAGTCTGGAGGGGGGAGGGAAAACTGGATTCCCACCTGTCCCATCCCCCACCCCCCCATCCAATCGGGTTTGAAACACGAACTTTGTTCCAACGGTTTGGGCACAGGGCAGTTCGGGTTCAGGGTGTTCGCAAATGGCCTGAACACCCCGGGTTTGGGCCAAACACCGAACCCTGTTCGCACATCCCTAATGAAAACAACATGCACACCCCTATCTGTCTCCACACAAACCGTGTTCAGAGGGAGCTGTCTGAGCTAGAAGGTTTGGTGGGCTGCAGGAGGGATTTTGGCCTGGCCCACAGAGGGTGAAACCAGACACAACCCAGGCCCACTATTGGCTGTCTGGGCAGGGGACTCACCATCACTTCAGTTTCCAGGTCTCCAGATGTGGGCCCGCTACTGCTCCAGCCCAGGTAGGCAGCTGGCCTGGATGTGGTCCCCTGGAAGATCCCGGGCCCATAGTCCAGACCAAGGGCCATCCAGGTGGGCTAACATGGGCCCACACATCTGTTCCCACCACCATTCCCTGCCAGAGATTGGCCATCAAGACTGCCCGTCATGGCAGGGGGTGGGGTGCTGGGGGTCTGTCGGGGCTGCCTACCCATGCATTTGTTCACTTCCTCCATTGGCCGGGGGCAGGGCTCACTGTCCACACCAGCCAGGGCCAGTCCCCCCCTTCCTGGGCTGGGGGAGGTTTCACAAGCCAGCCCAGTTAAGAGACCTGACCTGACCCAGCCAGGTGGAGCCTCCTCTTCCTGGGCTGCGTAGCCAGCATGTCGCCTGCTCATCTATTCTCACCCTGTGAGTACCAGTGGGACCTGTATATCTGATGTGGACATTGTATATAGAACTGTATGGTGATGGGACATTGCATGTGAATAAAACACTGGGAGCTGAGATTGTAACTTCTTGGATAGCATCCTGCCAGCACACTTACCCCAGGTAATCTTGACCCTGTTACAGCAGTTCTCTCCTATTCCTAAAGGCTGCTAGCCCTTTGTTCTCGAAAAGGGAATAAATGTATCATTGTGCTCAGTGGACCATGGCTTTTTCAGTCCTCCATCTTTTCACTTCAGCCCCTTGAATTTCCCCACCCAATCCCCCTCTTGGACAAAGTATCATCTCCATGACAACAGAGCCTGTCTTTGTCAGGGATTGGCAACCTCAGGTCCAGGGGCCAAATGCAGCCTATTACTATTTTTATTTGGTTTATGCTCACTTTGAGGCCGCCTTTCTTTGCCTGAGTGGTGGAAAAGAACCGTAGCCAAAATGAGAATCTTGCATACTCACATACCTGGTTAAAGTACCAGAATTATATTGGCCATTGGTCAACCCCCACTCCAGTTTCCCTCCTGCCTCCTGTGGTAAATTTACACAATCTTTGCCAAGTGCTGGTGGCTGCTACATCTCCGTTGCTCTCTGTCTCATGTCCAGAGTGGGAATTCATTGAGGCCTGGCGCTTTGTCATCTTTTAATCACTCTAATTGCCCAATTGTCTGCTTAAGCAACATGGCAAGCATTTCAACATTTCATTCACAGATCTCCTTCCTTCCCCAACTCCTAGAACTTGAATCCCTGTCTCAGGAAGGTGACTTTCTAATCCTTGTATGAAGAGAAGGAAAATCTATATAGCCAATCAGGATCAAGCAACCCCTCATACCACCCACTTCCCTCTTGGATTCCTCCATGGCCCTTGCTGCCTCCTGTAGGTTTGCGTGGAAGCTTTCTTCCTCTTGGTTCCTATTTCAGAGGATTGCTTTTTCTGTTAGCCACCTCCTCCTTTCCTCTGCATCTCAGTCAATAGTTCACCCTCTTTCTTACTAAATGACTCACACTACCTTTGTGTGTACAGTGAAGGAACTATTGCTGTTACCTCTCCCTCCATGCCTCTTGTATGCTTCCCATACCTTCCTCCTTGCCCCATTAGTTTCGTGTTTACATTCAGTTAGTGAAACCACTTAAGTTCCACTTAAGGTCAGTTTTGAGAATATCAGTGCATAAGCCTGGTGCATGTTGGGTAATTTACCTTCTGAGAGCTCCACGCAGAGCACACTAGAGTTTCTCTTCACAAAGTTTTTACCCATCTGCTTCTTTCCCCCTGCTCTTTGGGCTAATGCAATGACCATGAGAACTTACACCCCCCCCTCATTTTACAGTCAGCCACTTTTCAATCATGCTCTGCGTAGCAGGGCACTTAATACAAATCACATAGCTCCCTTCTTTTTTTGGCTGATGCACAGAGTGAGTTAAAAAGCAATCCTACACCACTTCCATAAACAAGCTTCCAGCCTAGCATTCTTTCCATGCTGTTCCATCCTTAAAATCTTCCATTACTGCCTCTCTGTTCCTTCTACATATTTTATTGTTTGTTCAAACCATCTTTCAGTTCTATCTCTTTATCTCATGCAGAAAAGCAAGGTACCTTTCCATATCTCCTAAAGTGTGCTGCTAAACAAATGCAGACTGAGCAGTCTTTAAAATATAAATGGATGTGTGTAAAATACAATAGCAGAAGCAGCATGACTGCTATCAATATGGGGCCCTGGTTCCTCTGGCAGACTGGCACTCACGCTGTAAGTCCATCGACTTCAAAAGGGGCAAATCCTGGTTTACATCGAGAGCCAAACAAGGCCCAGTGTTGGGAATCAGTTTCTGTTATAACAATTTTGCCAAGTTTCTCCTTTTCAGTTGAAGTTATCCATGTCTGAGATCTGCCCAAACGAGATGTTTTATTTTTAAAAGTACAATCTGTTTCTTTTTTTAAAAAATATTTTTTTTATTAAGTTTTCATACCATTTTTTTTACACACCATATCTACCGTCCATTACAATTTTCCTAGACCTGTGTTACAGCATTGGTACATAATTCTGTGATACGGGTGTGTCTTCCCCCTTTATCTTCACGCTAATAATTAACTTATTTTAACATATCATATCTTTAACTTATTTTAACATCCCCGAACTATAACCTCCTCCCCCCACCCCCACCCCTGTTTATCCAACCACTCCGTCTCAGTCATATATAGCGATCAAATAACAAAGCCTTGTCATTTTTTGGTAAAGCAATTCCCTTTATAGTTTCCAGAATAGCCAACCATTTAGTTTCATAGTCATTTTTCTGTTTCTCTCTTTTTTTTTCTTTTTCTCATCCGTTTCATCGTTCTGTCCTTTTAAGCTGTTCTGCATTTTGTCCATAGTGAATAGGTACCACACCCGCGAAATCCATTCCTGGAATGGCGGGGGGCCCTCTGACTTCCAATGTCTTGCGATGATGTTGAGCGCCACCAAACAGAGGGTCCGCAATGCATCCTGGTGAATTTTCAATGACCTACTGTCCGGATATAATCCCAGAATCCCAATTTCTAGTCTGAATGGTACCACCCCTTTGTTTACTTTGTTTAATATTTTCCATATTTTAATCCAGAAACTATTAACATACATGCATTTCCACAGGCAATGTTTAAGATCTGCCTGCTGACCACATCCTTTCCAACATATTCCATTGCCATATCTGTCCCCTCCGTACTTAAGCTGGGTTGGGGTTAAATAGAATCTATTTGTGGCTTTTATCTGTGTCTCCCTTACATCTAGCGCGGATGAGCATTTATGCATGTGTCTCCACAAAATTTCCCTCTCCTTTTCTGAGAATTCTCTGTTCAAATCTTTAACCCATTTTGGTAAGTAGGGATGTTTAGGGGGGTAAGTTAGTGCTTTTAGGTCTCTATATATTCTGGAAAGTTTACCCTTACTCCCTGTAAGGCTGAATAGGGTTTTTTCTATTTCCCTGGGTTCTCTAGTAAAGCTTGTTTTTAAGTTTGGCTCAAGGAAGACACTTCTTAGTTGTAAGTATTGGAATGTATTAATTTTTGTTTGTGTTATTTTTTCCAGAGCTTCTATTGATTTAAATTTATCTTTTTCAAATAACTGTGCTGCTTTTTTAATACCTTTTTCCTCTAATTTCTGGACCAGATTATGCGCCACTTGTAATTCCCTCATGTTCATTCGCCGAATTGGTGAATATGGTGATGCCTGTTTCTTCACCCCAAATTTTTTGACTACCCCTTCTCATACTGTAATTAACTGCTTTGCGAACGGATGTTCTCTGGCCCTGTCACTAATTAATTTTCCTTCGTCAACCAGATGGTCAGCTAATAATGCTGAGTTCGTCAATTCTTTTTCAATTGTGCTCCATTCTGGGTTGCTTGGGCCCTGGTACCAGTATTGAATCGCCCCCAGGACTGCTGCTTTGTAATATAATTTAATGTCCAGGGTATTCAACCCCCCTTTTTCCTTTGGGGCAAACATAGTATCTTTTTAAATTCGGGGCTTTTTCCCCCTTCAAACCAAATCTCTAACTAGATCATCTACCTGTTTGAAAAAGATGTTAGGTAATGTTATTGGGAGTGCTAGAAATGTATATATAAATTTAGGTAGGACTATCATTTTAAACAAGTTAATTCTTCCTGTCCATGAACATTCCAGGTTTTTCCATTTTTCGAAGTCCTTCTTTGCCTTCTCAATTAAGTCTGGGAAATTGGCTTTGTATAACTCTTTGCCGCTCTTTGTTAATGTTACCCCCAGGTATTTAATTCCATTTGATTTTTCTGGAAATGGGCTAACTTCTTTGATTTCCTTCAATTCCTCTTTATTCCTTGCAAATATCAATGCTTGAGATTTATCATTGTTTATTTTATAGCCTGATCAAAACTCTCCACTGTCTGGATTAAGTTTGGCAATGTTTTCTGGGGCTCTCTGATAAATAATATTAAATCATCGGCGAAGAGCACCAATTTATACTCTTTTCCCCCTATCTTAATTCCTTTAATTTCTTTGTTTTGGCGTAATGCTACTACCAAACCCTCTACTGCCAAATTGAATAATAGTGGGGATAGAGGGCATCCCTGTCGGATCCCTCTCTGTGTTTCAAATGCTTCTGATATCCTACCATTTATCTTCAACTGGGATCTGGGTTGCGCGTATATTGCTTTAATCCATTTAAAGAAATTGCCTCCTATTCCCACCTTCCTTAATATTTCAAAAAGATATTTAATTTCTAAAAAAATCAAAGACCTTCTCTGCATCGGCCAAGATTATCATGGTGGATGCTGCTTGTGCTTCCATTTTTTGTGCATGTATTAGATTCACTACCTTTCTAATATTGTCTACTCCTTGCCTTCTCGGGATGAAACCTGCTTGGTTTGGATGTATGATTTCCCCTGCAATTCCTGCCAGTCTGGTTGCTAAAATCTTAGAAAAGTTTTTGAAATCGTTGTTTAGCAGAGAAATAGGGTGGTAGCTTCCACATATGTTTTGAGGCCTTCCTGGCTTAAGTACTAATGTGATTTGCGCCTCATAGAACGTGGGAGGCATTTTCCCAGTTTGTAGGATTTCATTATAGACCATTGTCAAATGGGGCACTAGTATTGTGCTATAATTTTGGTAGAACTCCGCAGGGAAACCATCTGGTCCATTGGCCTTATTTTTTTTCATATCCTTAACTACCTTTTTAACTTCCTCTTCTGTTATTAGGGAATTTAAAAAGTTAAATCGAGCGTTATTGAGTCTGGGCATTTCTATGTTGTTTACAATTTTTTTTATCTCCTCAGGGTCTGGGTTCGTGGTTACGTACAGCTGTCTATAGAACTTCAAGAAGGTGTCCTGGATCTCCTCTGAACTAGTTACTTCTGACCCATCTGTCAAATATTGACAATGAAGGTTTTCTGTTGCTTTTATGGTTTCATTTTTGTATTTCATCTGTCTTTTCATTTGTGCTCTTTTCAGGATCTCTTCCTTCACTGTGAAGTTTGCAAACTTTGCTATGATTGTCCTTGGCTTTGGGTAATTTTTATTAGGTTGTCTCCCAGTTCTGTGTGCCCTAATAATTTCAGGGTTCAGTAACTTTTGTGTCTCTGGGAATTGTTCTCCCAAGAACTCCCACAGTAGAACTTTTGCCTCTGCTTTCTTGCTCCCCTCTGGGAAGCCCACAAACCTCAAATTGTCCCTTCTGGACCTATTTTCTAGGTCCTCTGTTTTCTGCATTAGCATATGTACCTTTTCCTGTAGCGTTATAACGTGCTCTTCATTAGTTACTGCTTGGTCTTCCAGCGAGGAAACTTTCTCCTCTGCTGTATTCAACCTCTGCACCAGCCCTTCCAGTTTTTTATTACCTGCCTCTACTGAGGCTCTTAACCTTAACATGTCCTTTTTGAACTCTTTTTTGAGTTCCATCAGGAGCCTCATAACTGGGCTCTCATCTGAATCTTCCTCCAGCTCATTTTCCTCTGGGGAATCATCCCCCTCTGGGGTCGCAGCCACCTCCGCCGCGGCCGCCGTTTTACTGTGTTCTGCAGCCTGGTCTTCAGCCCCACTCTTTTCTGGCTGGCGCAGTTTTACAAACCGCTCCAGCGGCGTTTCTTTTGACCCTTTTTCTTTCTTTTTATCCTCCCTGCCTCTTGCTGGCATGATTCCCCCTCACCTTTTTCAGTTTTTTGTTGAATTTCGCTGCTTTTGGGGCAGCTTTTTGTTGGTGCTTAGGGGAGCGCTCACTCTAGGCTGCTGCCACTAGCTGCGCATGCGCACCAATCCGTACAAGCTGTTTCTGAAGAGGAAGGGAAAAAAGATACTTGTTCCATTTTAAAGAAAAATCTCTATGACCTCCATCTTTGACATGCTCTGAGGGTTGGGGTTCCTTGCAAAGGGGCTCTCATCAGGGAGCAGGGCAAGTTTTTGTCCTGTACAAAACTGGATTGGACACGATTTTTTATCTTTACAATCTGAGCATGCACTGTAGATATTTTTGCTGTGGTCTAAAGACCACAATGCACTTGTTTTGAGCCTTCTGGGAGCTTCTGGGTGCACAGGCCCACCCTTGTTGGAAGAGCGGTGTTCCATCCATGTGACCCTGACCATTAGCCTTATTGCACTGTGGTATCTCTCTCTGTAATATTCCAATGACACCAAATGCCTCCGTTGGAATGACTATATCCCACCTAATAGGGTAATAATTAGGGTTGCCATATATGCAATTTTTAGAGGGCACTTATGAGATATACAGGTTGGAACCAATGCAGCCCTGCAACCTGTATATCTCATAAATTCCATCTAACATTTACATTTATGGCAACCTTAGTAATAATGTTCAAGCCACAGGGGTGGCATTTGGCTAACACTGGAAGCTGGAGCTGCTCTTAAATCCAACTGCCAGAAAATGTTTGTAGCTTTTGGCATGGAGAAAGTGAACATGACAGATAATGTGACTGTCCAATGAACCAGTAAATAAGACCTCTTGTGTCTGTCTCTTGCAGTAACCTGTAGCACAGGTACAGAATCCCATTCACATATCCATGCCTCTCAATTATAGTCTTCATAGTGGGTAGATAGGTGTAGTATCCTCGGTTACTGTATAGAACTCTGCTGCTGCTAGATGGTCCATGAAAGTGAATGAAGTAACATTGTACTCATTTGAGAAATGTTTAGAATATGTTCTATGTGTCTCTATTCCTTGTCTAGAGAGAGAGGGTGGCTGCGGTGTTGGTCCCAAATGAATGCGATGGAGACATAGTTTAAGTGATCTCTCTTATTGGATCAATTGTAGTTTGTGTGATTATGCAAGCTTTTGGACCACACAAGACCCTTCCTCAGAGACTTGCTACATGCCCGAAGAAGGCCATGTGAGGCCCAAAAGCTTGCATAATCTCACCAGCTACAGAAGGACCAATAAAAGATATCACCTGACCTACTTTGTTTCCATGTCTCTCTTATTCCTTGAGGTTTTTTTTTAAAAAAACCTTTTATTATTTTATTTAAATGCATGTACTGCAAGGTATTATGCAAAACAATTCATGACAAAAACATAATACAAAAAAATAAAACAATAGAAAAGAATAATGTTAAAATAACTAATATAATGATAATACAGCAATGAGGGAACAGACAGCAGGCAACAGGCAAGTGTAAAATAGATACATTCCTTGAGCAGTAGTATATATGAGATTATTAAAGAGGAAGTATAACTTGTATACAAACATGCTGAGTAAAGGTCCCATTTCCTGACTTTCGAGTGCTTAACAGGACAGTCATATAATAAGCCTTTCTCTACAGAACTGTTTTAGTGGAATTCCTTAGGTCATGGTTTCTCAACCTGTGGAGTCATGAACAGGTTTCAAAGGATCACAAATATTTTTATGAAGGGAATCCTAAACTTATGAGTAGGGAATCCCAGCACATATTCTGTTGAATGGGAGGTACCAGCATAGGAAGAAAGGAGAACCAAAGACCAATTTCAAAGCTATTTCAGAGCCAAGCACTGTTTGGCTAGACACCACTAAAACACCCTGTCCTGTGAGACTGGGATGGAGAAAATACTCTGGTTGAACTGTGTAATTTTCATTCTTCATTCATTCACTGTGTAATTCATTCATTCACTGTGTAATTTTCGAGGTGTGGCTTCCAACACCTGAGGCTCCTCCCTCACTTGAAAAAAATCACCATACTCAAGGATTGGCCATACCAAATAAGTAGGGTCTATAAGTCCCTGTAAGAGAGGGACTTGGGGAGATAGTGCTTCCTGGAATACCCCAGTGTATGAGAAGATGGAGCAGTAGTTTAGAACATAAGAAGTGCCAGACTGAATCAAAACAATGGTTCATCTAGCCCAGTATACTGTCTCTGCCAGCGGCCATTCTTGGAGGCTTCAGAAGAAGCATATGAAACGGCATAGTGAATGATTTCTCCTTGTATTGTTCATTCCTTGCTTCCTGCAGTCAGAACTTGGTGCACCTGATCTGTCACATGGGCTGATGTGGGATCATGGAAACTACCTGCCAAAGTTTGTTCTCCCTGAGCATGCTAAAACAGGAGAGGCAGCAGTGCTTGCATAGTGCACAAAGTGAATCCTATACTGAGTCGTGTATTTGTATGGAATTTTGGAAGCTAGAAATGGAATGGACCAATACATCTACCCAACCCATCTCCTTGTCCCAGCAGAATTGATCCCTGTTGTACTTCCTGCAGGACTTTGTGATGAAATACATTTGAGAAATGCATGATGTTAGGACTGAGTGCTTTATAATACAAGATGTAAAACCCATACAGCAATAGCTCCATTGGAATGGCTGTCCATCCACGATCTTACTTGATTCTGCAAAGTTTTGTTTGTAGGTGAACTTCGGTATGAAAACATCACATTTTTGCAAATGTTCTTTGCTCTCTTCCAGCTGCCTGCAGAACTACTTCACCATCACCATCTCTCACCAAGGAGGAGTAGAGCGTGGTTAGGCAGGATAGGTCAAGACTGGATGGGCTGTTTATCAGGTATGAGTTCTATCATATAGCTATTTTAACATCTATTCAGAACACATAATGAATGTCTAAGAAAGCTGGAAATGTGTGTTCAGATCAATGGGAGGCTGATTAATTACCTAAGATGTATTCAGATAACAGAGTTGAGAGCAAATGCAAAGAGAGAGCTCTCCAAAGTGCTCAGTAAAGTAAACCAAATCAGTTCAAAATATGTTTTAAGGATAAGTGCAGAGGCAACCCAGGAAACCATAGTATTAAAGAAAGAAGAGATCCAAAAGCCAATCTCACAATCAACAACATAGACATGAAGGAGAAAAGAAATTTCTAAAGCTATTAAAAATCTGGAAACCTATTAAAAACAGTTGAATAAAGGTACAAGGAAATCACATCAAGAGACATGGAGTGGCACTTACAAACAAAACCTTTAACGATGTGGAAAAATTACTCTGTGATCCAACTGAAGTTGAAGAGTGGCTCTAGCAATTATAGCACTGTCTTCTTCCACAGATCTGCTCCCAATGTATCTACCTACTGCCTTTCTGACACAAATATATCTTTACCCCTGTCAGCCCCCATTTAAGGAAGATGCAGCTAGAGCTTGGAGAATGAAATGGATTCTATTTTGCTTTGTCCATCACCAACTGAATTTGGACTCCGTGATCTTTGAAGCTGATTCTCCTCTCTCAATTGCTCTGGTGGTGTAAATCAGGAATAATTCCAGTGACGTCAACTGTAAGGGAGATTAGGCTCTGTCCATTACTTATTGGGGATACAAGAAACAATGCAGTCAGGGTAACACCTTTTATTCGACCCACTTCTCTTGGTGAGAGTGTGCAGGTTTTCAAGATACATGGAGCTGTTCTTCGTAGCTGCCTGAAGAAGAGCTCGGGGTAACTGACGTGTGTACATGCTCACCAAGAAAAGCTGGTCCAAGGAAAGGTGTCACCCTAATTACTTTGTCTCTTAGGGTGTTTTCAGATGGACAAACTATCCCGGGATAATTAGAATAATCTCTGGTGACTATTATCCTGGGATAACAAAGTGGTACCTGTTTAGATGGACATTTCTATCCCGGGATAACTTAATTCCAGGATAGTTCATGTGAACAGTACATTGTGATTAGAGTCTCTGGGATGAATTAAAAATCCTGCGGTGCTTTTCTGGCGAGTTCAGCACAATGTTTTTTGGGACTCAAATGCCACGTCCTTTCTCTGCAACATCATGTCCTCCGTACAGCTGAGCATTTTTGAGCACATACCTTGCCATTAGACTCTGTGGCGCTAATCACCGGAATAGTTGACTATCCCAGGATATGTTGTTCAGACGGACATTATCCCGGGATAGTTTAACAACCGGTTGTTATAAACCCCAGAGATTAGGGTTTTATAACACCCTGATATTTTTGTTATCCCGGGATAATAATCACGGTTAACAGCATTTAGACGGGCAAACTATCCCAGTGATAATGCTCTTATCCCGGATAAGTGTCTGTCTGAAAACGCCTTTTTACATAAGACAAACAGCAGCCATTTGCTAAGCAACCACTGGGAACAGAACAGGCTGGAAGAATCCTGGAAGTTTTTGGGTTTTTTAAAATAATTTTTACTAATTAGCTGAGACAATTGTAGCAAAATCACTAAGAAGCAATATTTTTGGAAACACATGCTATAATTTGTAACCATGTACTAACCACATGCTGTAATTTTTATTCATTTACTCTGTACAACTTCACTGTAAGAAACGGAGAGCTCCAATGGTATGTGTGGCTGACTGGGTTACGTGCATGGACGGATGTCAAGCTTATGCATACACAAAAGTGTATGGAAGTTTTTGTATGAACTGAGATTTTAAAATTGCATTGATTGGAGAATTAAAATATATTGCTGGTACTTCTGTTCGCCATCATATAGATTCAGTGGGGAACCTTTTTCATCTGATGGGCCACTTTGAAAATTAGTATGAACTTCACTAGCTGGATAGGAGTTGGGGGTGCATAAGTGATGTGCTCAGAATGGGTAAAGGAAGGGAAGTGGCCAGACCATTGATCTATACTATGCATCAAACCTCAGGCAGGGGGTTCCCTACACTTGCAGTAGATCCATAGATCTTAAGATTCAGAGACCATTTTAATAATCTAATCTGATTTCCTGCATAGCACCAACCACTGATTTTCACCCCATTATTCCTGCATCAAGCTCAGAACTGCGGGGAGAGTATAGGGCTGAGTTCCTATTCCGCAGAGAAATGCTGATCTTTCAGGAGTACTTGCACGTGTTCGGCGGTACTTCGTCAGTCTCCGGCGATTCCACACTTCCACCATTGCCAATATTTTTTGTCATTTCCCATCAATTTTGTCACTTTCTAGCATATTTTTGCCATTTTCCAGGGCTATCTGTCACTTTCTGGGACTTTTATGATAGTTTTACAGCACTTTTATGGCAATTTCCAGCATTTCCCCAGCACTTTTGCATATCCACAGCCTTGGGGTGGGGGTGGGGAGGGCATGTGAGGCATACACGGGGCTTGGGATCAGCTTTGTAGCAGCTCTGTTCAACTTGTGAAAAAATTATTTATTTTATTTTATTTTATTTATTTCAATTTATTTATAGGCTGCCCCTCTCACAAAAGTGACTTGGGGTGGCAAGCAATACAAATAGTAACATCACAATATAAAAGTATATAAAACACATATTAAAACAATAAAATCCCACACAGTCTGTCATAAAAAACCACACTACCCACCCAAAATGACAAATAGCGAAAATGCTGGTAAGTTTCCGCATTATGCGAATGAACTGTTTCCAACGGAAACAGCATTCACTGCCATTTGTCATTTCAGGCCTGGTAGAGAAATTTCTACAAGGACATCCAGTCTGGATTTTCTGGCTGCTTTTAGACGAGCAGATGCCACTCACGCCTGTAATCATGCGGCATGTAAAAGTGCCACTGGCAGCATTTAGACACACCTAGATGCACTGTGGATGCGCCATATTTCTGGCCGCACATACTTTAAGACCACAAATTAGGTATTTAGTTTGTGGTCATAAAGAATGTGTGACCGGAAATACGGCATGTCCACGGCGCATCTAGGTGCATCTAAATGCTGCCCGTGGCACTTTTACATGCCACATGATTACAGGCACGAGCGGCATCCGCTCATCTAAAAACAGCCAAAGACTCCAGGTGCTGTAAGCTGCTTTTATAGTTTTGGTTTATTTGGCACTGGTTTTCACCTTGGCCAGATTATCAAAAATCTTTAACACACACACATCAAACAGTGAAATAGTACATTGTCCGATCCAAATACAAACATAACCATAAAATAACAAATTTGTATTTGACGTGTCATTTAACTAATTCTCCTAGTTCCCTTTTAATCCATCTGATAGCATATACACCGCTTAAAATTTCTCATTAATGAGAACTTAATTTTCCTTTAAATCAAATTTAAAATAACGAAAACAATTCCCATAATGGCTATTACACTTTACTTATACAAGATAAATTTACTAGTAAAACCACAATATTGACTGGGCTATGTCCTAGGGACCTACATATTCCGTTGGTCCCTGGACAGGCCTCGTACCTTCCATTATCTATTCACTTGTTCTTGTTTGTAAATAACATAAATAAAATAATTTATGTCTTGCTACATTCGGCCTCTAGGGCCAGCTAATCTCTGTAGTAACAACAATAACTACCTGCCTTTGAATTTTTTCCCTGTATTTAGTCTGTTTAGAGTGGTAACTGTTCCTCATTTACATAGAAATTCCAATCAATAAATAAAGATGCAGATGCAGATAGATCCCAAATACTTTAATAACCTTGCAAATTGTACGGGAATCTTCAAATAACTACCATCGTAATCCACATCCATTTTTTGTACTACTTGATCACTAACCATCATCTGGTTCCCACTTTTGCCTTTCCTAAAATTATAGTTTACTCTAATTTTTGATCCATAAATTTATTATGCATCCTCGAGTTCCCATTGTTCTTGTAGTTTGGCTGCACATAACCCAAAACTATCAACTGCCATACAATCCGAGTATTCAGAAACACTTAATATTTTCTCCATTTTTAGTTGAGTGGACAACTTTCCCTCTTTTCCAATCAGAGGATAAATCCAAGTTTCCCTCAAAATTTCATATATTGGGCAAGTCAACAATGTATGTTCTATTGTTTCAATCTCATCTTGACCACATATGCATGAACGAGTCTCTATTGGAGTTGCCTTATACCGGCCCAAGGTCACGGCTGATTTTACCAATTGGAATCTTAATAATGTTATATTCCACCTTAAATCGCTTGTTGGGATCTTTTCCAAATATGGTTCAAGTTTGAAAACTTTTACAACTTGTGATAAGGTTGGAGCCACTTTCCATCCAGCTACCTCTGTCAGATCTTCTCGTGTTGCTACATCTGTTGTTCTAATTTTTATTTGTGCTCTTATATGTTGGGATGCCATTCCTGACATTGCTCCTGTTGTCAGACCTAAACTTTTTAACTGCTGCTGTAGGGATTTTATCCAGGTATATGATCCTACTCCTGCATGGGAATCTTGCTCCACTAAACATTGTTGCAACAATGAGTCAGCCTTCTGGTTCTTTAGGTGGACCCAATAATTTATAATGGCCTGCCTCCTTTTGAACCCTATTGAATATACCCCTGTCTCTGCCCGGACTACTGCTGCTGGTACCACTTGTGGGACGCCTAAGGCCCCTCTCAAAAATTTATTTTGGACTATCTCTAGCTTACTGCATTTCCCTACTGGGATTACCTCTGATCCGAACAACAAGCTTGTCTGTACTTTTGCTCTGTAAATTTCCAGGACCTTGGACACTTCTACATTTTTTTGATCTTCTTGGAAGGGATAGTATTGTCTTAACAATAGGCAACGTCTTTGCTATTATTTTCTTTTTGTGATTTTCCCATCTCCCGTTTGCACTATATTCGATCCCCAAATACCTTGCTGACTCAACTTGGTGAATTATATTTCCTTGTACCTTCCATACCTGTTTTTTAGTTCTCCTCCCTATCATCATTACCTGTGTTTTCCCAAAGTTTATTTCTAACTTATTCTTATCACAATACACCACACACATTTGTAATAAACCTTGGAGACCCTTCTTGGTTTGTGACATCAAAACGATGTCATGGGCAAACTGCAAGATTGGGATACCATAGTCCCTAATTTTAGGCGGATTGTATTTATATCCTTTCAATTCCTCTACTAAATCACTAACATATAGGTTAAATAGTGGGGCAAGCACACACCCTTGCCCCATGCCTTTTGTTGTTCCTATAGGGATAATATGGGTATTATCATTTTTCTGGATAGCCATTGTATTTCCTGTGTGGACTTCTATTAATAATGCTAGTAAGTCATGGTTTATAACCATGTCTGTCAGTTTTGCCCATAATCTCCCCCTAGACACTGTATCAAAAGGTCCTTTGAGATCCACAAAGGCAAAATATAGTTGGGTGCGTTGAATTACCGAATATTTGTCGACCAAATGGGATAATATAAAACAACAGTCTGTCACTGAGCAATCAGCTCTAAATCCAAACTGCTCTGTGGGAATCAACCTCTTGGTTTCAGTCCATTCTTCTAAACGTTTTAGCAAGACTCTCGCATACATTTTGACCCAAACTGGGAGGAGGCAAATTGGCCTGTAACAAGCAGGTTTCTTTATGTTCCCCTTTTTAAAAAGGGGAAGTAGCATACCCTGCCCCCAAACCTTTGGGACTTGCCTTGTTTGATTTATAAAGGTGAAATAGCTGGATAGTATCAGGGTCCACCATCTAGCTGCTGTCTTAAATACTTCTGCCGTTATAAAGTCAGATTTTTTTATCTAGAGTAAGGAGACCTACAAGCCAGGGAGGCAGAAAATGGTACAACCAAGAGTGTAAGGAAGCAAAGGAGAAGTTATGGAAGGCTAAAAAGGATTGGATGGTATTTCCATCGGAAGAAAGTGAAAAGGAATACACTGGGAAAATGTATAAAGCATTATTACAGATCAAGCTGCATCACTGTAGATCAAGCTGCACTGCTAGCTAAAATTACAGCAACAACAAAGCCTTTCTGTAAGACAGAATGCATTTCTGGGCCTACTGGGAGATCTGATAAAATCCATCTGTAGCAGTGGCTTGTGCCTAGAGGATAACCAGTACTTTGGGGGAATATTGCTCTCTGCCCTACTATGCCATCTCCTGCAGCCCTATCTCTGTACCCTGCTGGAGCAGTTCACTGTGCTGGGAAGTCTAGTCTCTTCCTCCTTCCATTACAGCTGAAATGAATCCAAGGGACAAATGAGGTGGCGTGCCTCAATTTACCCAAACAGGATCGAAGGTTGCCAATTAACAAGCCAAAGTATATAGGTACAACTCAGTTTTATTGGATAGACACTTAACATCTGGACATG
>QEPC01008997.1:27294-50729 GCA_003113815.1 Sphenodon punctatus | reverse complement strand
GCCCAGCCTGGTTTTTTTTTTTTTTTAAATTTCCCCCGAAGTCCCTGGCTCCGGGCCGCCACTGGCGACCTGGAGCCCGCACCAGCAGGTAGGTACTAGGGTGATCCCTGGGGTGGGGGGTGGTTTAACACACACCCCACCCCAGGGATCACCCTACCCCCCCAGCCAAGGATCGCCTACCTTTGGCACTCCGGGTGGCGCCAGGTTTCCCCGGAAGGCCTAGTAAGTGCTGAAGCCGGCAGTCACAGCCAGCGCTGAAGCCACCCGGAGTGCCGTGCTGCTGCTGCCACCGCCACCCGGAGCGCCAAAGGTAGGCGATCCTTGGGTGGGGGGGGTAGGGTGATTCCTGGGGTGGGGTGTGTGTTAAGCCACCCCCCACCCCAGGGATCACCCTAGTACCTACCTGCTGGTGCGGGCTCCAGGTCGCCAGTGGCGGCCCGGAGCCAGGGACTTCGGGGGAAATTTAAAAAAAAAAAAAAACCAGGCTGGGCAGGGTGGGTGGGGGGTGTCCCCTCTTCCACCCACACAGCCTGAGAGGGGGAGGGATTGTTTTTTTCCCCCATTGATTTCAATGGGGACACTGACAGTTCCCCATTGAAATCAATGTAATAGATCCGGCACCGGTAAACCGGTTTTAATCCGGTAAACTGTTTTTTTGCAAACCAGTAACCGGTAAAACTGGTAGCCGTTTTTTTGCCTGATGTCCCATCCCTAGTAGCTGGTGCAGAACGTGGCAGTCTAGCTCCTTTCAGGCATGAGTCACCATGAGCACATTACAGCTGTGCTTTACAACTGCACTGGCTACTATTTGGGGTGGGAATTTGGTTCTGATATAATCTGTAACTGCTTGTAATGGGCAATTTTGGATTAATCCATACTGAACTGTAACAGTGGGCAACGTGCTGCGTTGCGGTTCAGTTTAAATAAAAAACAACTGTGCATATGCAAAATGGCCACTAGGCCATTCTGCACATGCACGCCCCTTTTCAAAATGGTGGAGGTAGCATTGCCACCATTGTGGAAAAGGGCAGCCACAATTGCCGTTCGATTTAAATTTTTTAAAAGCTGCACATGCAAAAATGGCCACCAGGCCATTCTGCGCATGTGTGCCCTTTTCCAAAGTGACAGCAGCAATGTTGTTGCCGTTTAAAAGGGCAGGCAGTCCGTACATGTGCAATGGCCATTTTGTGCATGTGCAGAAAGGCTGCCCTTTTCCAAAATGGTGGCTATGCTGCGGCCACCATTTTGGAAAAGGGCAGGCATACGCAGAATGGCCCCATGGTCATTTTTTGCATGCACAATAGTGTTTTTGCATGCACAGTGGTGTTTCTGGATTTAAGTACAGATCCATACTTAAATCCAGAAATTGAGGAACTGATAGTGTAAAATGGAACCAAACCACAATTTCTTCCAGTGGATAACCCCTACTATCTATAGCTTTCTGAACACAATTCAAGGTGCTGTTTTTGACCTTTAAGCCCTAAACAGCTTCAGCCCCAAGACTGCCTTTCCTACCATACTCCACTGTGCCCCTTGTGGTCGGCCAGGAGTGCTCTTACGGATATCTCCTGCCAATCTTGTTCACATGACAAGGGCTCGCAGGGGGGCATTCTCAGTTGCTGCCTGAGTAATGTGGAACTTCCTTCCCCTGGAGGTCTGTCAGAGCCAAAACCTGAGGATATTCCGGAAGCAATGTAAAACCTTTCTTTTTTGGCAAAACATTTGGCAGGTGGGGTTAGTGGTTGGGGTGGGTGGGTTTAGGGGTGAGGTTGTTTGTTTGTTTCTTTAAAGGGATTTTAATGTATTTTAATGTATTTTGTGTTTTTAATATTGTAAGTTGTCCTGAGCCTTAGGGAAGGACAGGGTAAAAATCAGAATAAATAAATAGTATAGCTGGGCTTCACTTCTGAGGCAAGACCCTTAACTTCTATGGTGGAGTTGTGGAAACTCTGTGGCATCTGAAACATTAATAAATTGAAGGGTTTATTGAATTAAATATGAAGATGAATAATGCAATCAGTACTGTAGCCCTTGTGTTATTTTTTTTGATGCTAAATTCAATTTATTTTATGCTGTCCCCACATTTTCTGCTTTCAGAGCACTGCAGACTGTCACATAGACCATGCCTTATTGTATTAGGGTATTTTTCAGTGGAGAAGCTAGGAGAGGCTGGGTGGATGAATAGGTTGATTTTTTTGCCACATGTTGATCTCAATGGGTCTTTCTAGTGTTAAAGCTGAGAAGTTGATCTCAGTGGGCCTTTCTCATGTTAAAATCAATATCTCTGTGAGATGGTGGGTTTGGCAAACTCATTTGATATTTTTGCTACAGTGATTGGCGCTGAAGTATTGAATAAGGCAGTTTACATCTTTCAAAGCAATTGGTTCAGTCTGTCTGCAGACTCAGGAAGACATTGCTGTATCTGTTCATTTGTAATTAACTTTATATCTAAGAGCGGCTAGAATTTGGGGGAGGAATAAGAGGAGGAGGAGGAAAGCTTGACAAAGTAAAAGCTGAGATTCTGAAGCACAATTCTCCAAGAAGACTGGGTGCCATGAATTCTGTAGGCAGGCTTGGGGCTGCCATATCCCAGAACACACAATGCCTTGCCCATAGGTCACCCAACAGTTGTGGAATGGTAATGTGATATGGGCATTACTTATTTACAGCACTACCTACTTTGTGCTGGGACTTTATTTATTTATTTGGCAGAGTTTCTATCCCGCTCTCCCCACCTCAGTGGCTCAGAGCGGCTTACATAGTACAAAAAACAATATTACATTTTTTTAAAAACATCACAAAACCTACAAACGTACTCACAAACACCCCCCCCCTCCCCATCCTTCTCCTCCCTATGCCTCTCCCTCACCAAATACCTGACGGAACAGCCAGGTTTTGCAGTTCTTACGGAAGGCCGGAAGGTCCGGGGCCAAATGCGTCCCCACCGGGAGAGAGTTCCACAGGTGCAGCGTAACAACCAAGAACACTCTGCCCTGTGTGGCCCCCAGGAAACCCGGGGGACCTCCAGCAGAGCATCCCCGGCCGACCGTAGAGGCCGATCCAGAACCCGGGGAGTGAGGCGGTCTCTCAGATAAGCAGGACCCAGACTGTGTAGGGCTTTATAGGTTAGAACCAACACTTTAAATCGGACCCGGAAGACTATTGGCAGGCAGTGCAGAGACTGGAGCACTGGTGTAATGTGCTCCCAATGGCCCAACCACACCAGGAGCCGGGCCTCCACATTCTGCACCATCTACAGCTTCCGAGCCGTCACCATAGGTAGCCCCCACATAGAGCGCATTGCAGTAGTCTAACCGAGAGGTAATAAAAGCATGGATGATTGTGGTCAGGTCCAGAACCGAAACCAGCGGCCGAAGTCACCGCACCAGATGTAACTGGTGGAAGGCACTCCTCGCCACAGTCTCCACCTGGAGATCCAGGCGGAGCTGCGTGTCGAGGAACACCCCCAGGTTCCACACCTGGGACGTCAGTGGAGGGCAAACTCCATCAATTGATGGAGTTGTGAACTCCACTGACCTACCCACTAGCATCACCTCCGTCTTGCCAGGATTCAGTCGCAGTTGGTTAGCCCTCATCCAGTCCCCCACAGCTGCCAAACACCGGGTAAGCACCGAGACAGCGGAGCCTGGGTCAGTTGAAAATGAGAGGTACAGTTGGGTGTCATCCGCATACCGATGACACCTCACACTGAACTCTCTGATCACTTCTCCAAGCAGCTGCATATACATGTTGAACAGGAGAGGGGACAGAACAGACCCCTGCGGGACCCCACACGGGAGGTCTCAGTAAGATGAAAAATAATCACTGAGTACCACCCACTGAGTTCTTCCAGTCAGGAATGAGCAGAACCATTCAAGAACGGTCCCCCCCCTCCCCCCCACGCACTGTCCCACAGGCACGTCACCAACATCTCGTGGTCAACTGTATCAAATGCTGCTGAAAGATCTAAAAGGATCAATAGGGTCGATCGACCCCGATCCTTTTCTCGGCGAAGGTCATCTACCAAGGCCACAAGTACTATCTCAGTGCCATGCCCCAGACGGAAGCCAGACTGCAAGGGATCAAGATAACTGACGCGATCAAGATGCCGCTGGAGCTCCTGAGCCACTACCTGCTCTATAACCTTCCCTAAAAAGGGAAGGTTAGAGACAGGCCGATAGCTGGCAGGGGGAGTCAGCGTCAAGCGATGGTTTCTTGAGCAGAGGCTGCACCACTGCCTCCTGGAGACAGCACGGTACTCTGCCCTCCCGCAGGGAGGCGTTGACCACCCCAACCAGCATCGGCCCCAATGTCTCCCGGCAGCTCTTAATCAGCCAGGACGGGCATGGATCTAGTTCACAAAAGGTGGCTCGAACCGCCCCAAGCACCTCCACCACGTCGGCGGGCGTCACCAACTGAAAGTGATCCCATAAAAACTGACAGGCCGGGGCTTCTACAATCTCTACCTCCTCCACTGCATTAAGTGCGGCATCGAGTTCTTGGTGACGAAATCCGAGCGATTTTCTCAGCAAAATAATCCGCAAAAAGGTCACAGTGGGCGGAAGATGACTCAACCCCCAGGTTGAGGNAAGGACAGGGTAAAAATCAGAATAAATAAATAGTATAGCTGGGCTTCACTTCTGAGGCAAGACCCTTAACTTCTATGGTGGAGTTGTGGAAACTCTGTGGCATCTGAAACATTAATAAATTGAAGGGTTTATTGAATTAAATATGAAGATGAATAATGCAATCAGTACTGTAGCCCTTGTGTTATTTGTTTTGATGCTAAATTCAATTTATTTTATGCTGTCCCCACATTTTCTGCTTTCAGAGCACTGCAGACTGTCACATAGACCATGCCTTATTTTATTAGGGTATTTTTCAGTGGAGAAGCTAGGAGAGGCTGGGTGGATGAATAGGTTGATTTTTTTGCCACATGTTGATCTCAATGGGTCTTTCTAGTGTTAAAGCTGAGAAGTTGATCTCAGTGGGCCTTTCTCATGTTAAAATCAATATCTCTGTGAGATGGTGGGTTTGGCAAACTCATTTGATATTTTTGCTACAGTGATTGGCGCTGAAGTATTGAATAAGGCAGTTTACATCTTTCAAAGCAATTGGTTCAGTCTGTCTGCAGACTCAGGAAGACATTGCTGTATCTGTTCATTTGTAATTAACTTTATATCTAAGAGCGGCTAGAATTTGGGGGAGGAATAAGAGGAGGAGGAGGAAAGCTTGACAAAGTAAAAGCTGAGATTCTGAAGCACAATTCTCCAAGAAGACTGGGTGCCATGAATTCTGTAGGCAGGCTTGGGGCTGCCATATCCCAGAACACACAATGCCTTGCCCATAGGTCACCCAACAGTTGTGGAATGGTAATGTGATATGGGCATTACTTATTTACAGCACTACCTACTTTGTGCTGGGACTTTATTTATTTATTTGGCAGAGTTTCTATCCCGCTCTCCCCACCTCAGTGGCTCAGAGCGGCTTACATAGTACAAAAAACAATATTACATTTTTTTAAAAACATCACAAAACCTACAAACGTACTCACAAACACCCCCCCCCTCCCCATCCTTCTCCTCCCTATGCCTCTCCCTCACCAAATACCTGACGGAACAGCCAGGTTTTGCAGTTCTTACGGAAGGCCGGAAGGTCCGGGGCCAAATGCGTCCCCACCGGGAGAGAGTTCCACAGGTGCAGCGTGACAACCAAGAACACTCTGCCCTGTGTGGCCCCCAGGAAACCCGGGGGACCTCCAGCAGAGCATCCCCGGCCGACCGTAGAGGCCGATCCAGAACCCGGGGAGTGAGGCGGTCTCTCAGATAAGCAGGACCCAGACTGTGTAGGGCTTTATAGGTTAGAACCAACACTTTAAATCGGACCCGGAAGACTATTGGCAGGCAGTGCAGAGACTGGAGCACTGGTGTAATGTGCTCCCAATGGCCCAACCACACCAGGAGCCGGGCCTCCACATTCTGCACCATCTACAGCTTCCGAGCCGTCACCATAGGTAGCCCCCACATAGAGCGCATTGCAGTAGTCTAACCGAGAGGTAATAAAAGCATGGATGATTGTGGTCAGGTCCAGAACCGAAACCAGCGGCCGAAGTCACCGCACCAGATGTAACTGGTGGAAGGCACTCCTCGCCACAGTCTCCACCTGGAGATCCAGGCGGAGCTGCGTGTCGAGGAACACCCCCAGGTTCCACACCTGGGACGTCAGTGGAGGGCAAACTCCATCAATTGATGGAGTTGTGAACTCCACTGACCTACCCACTAGCATCACCTCCGTCTTGCCAGGATTCAGTCGCAGTTGGTTAGCCCTCATCCAGTCCCCCACAGCTGCCAAACACCGGGTAAGCACCGAGACAGCGGAGCCTGGGTCAGTTGAAAATGAGAGGTACAGTTGGGTGTCATCCGCATACCGATGACACCTCACACTGAACTCTCTGATCACTTCTCCAAGCAGCTGCATATACATGTTGAACAGGAGAGGGGACAGAACAGACCCCTGCGGGACCCCACACGGGAGGTCTCAGTAAGATGAAAAATAATCACTGAGTACCACCCACTGAGTTCTTCCAGTCAGGAATGAGCAGAACCATTCAAGAACGGTCCCCCCCCTCCCCCCCACGCACTGTCCCACAGGCACGTCACCAACATCTCGTGGTCAACTGTATCAAATGCTGCTGAAAGATCTAAAAGGATCAATAGGGTCGATCGACCCCGATCCTTTTCTCGGCGAAGGTCATCTACCAAGGCCACAAGTACTATCTCAGTGCCATGCCCCAGACGGAAGCCAGACTGCAAGGGATCAAGATAACTGACGCGATCAAGATGCCGCTGGAGCTCCTGAGCCACTACCTGCTCTATAACCTTCCCTAAAAAGGGAAGGTTAGAGACAGGCCGATAGCTGGCAGGGGGAGTCAGCGTCAAGCGATGGTTTCTTGAGCAGAGGCTGCACCACTGCCTCCTGGAGACAGCACGGTACTCTGCCCTCCCGCAGGGAGGCGTTGACCACCCCAACCAGCATCGGCCCCAATGTCTCCCGGCAGCTCTTAATCAGCCAGGACGGGCATGGATCTAGTTCACAAAAGGTGGCTCGAACCGCCCCAAGCACCTCCACCACGTCGGCGGGCGTCACCAACTGAAAGTGATCCCATAAAAACTGACAGGCCGGGGCTTCTACAATCTCTACCTCCTCCACTGCATTAAGTGTGGCATCGAGTTCTTGGTGACGAAATCCGAGCGATTTTCTCAGCAAAATAATCCGCAAAAAGGTCACAGTGGGCGGAAGATGACTCAACCCCCAGGATGAGGCAGGCTGGACTGACCAGCCCCCTCACAACCCAGAACAGCTCCGCTAGACGGGATTTAGCAGCTGCTATGAGGGCAGCAAAGAACTCCCTCTTTGCTATCCACATAGCCATGGCATAGGCTCGTAAACTAGCTCTATGTCGCAATCGGTCAGCTTCATCCCGAGATCGGCGCCACCGTCACTCCAACCATCGCCCCTCTAGCTTCAGGACCCACAGCTCCTCGGAGACCAAGGAGGTCTGCGGGGCCACCGCCTGGGCAGCGGACGTCTAGGAGCCGTTTGATCAATGGCCTCAGTTAGCAAGATGTTCCATAGCTCAACAAGGTCATCGATGAGACGGTCGTCAAGGTCAGAAGGTAAATCCCCCAGAGCACATAGAAACCGCACTGGGTCCATCAGCCTCTGGGGGCGGACCATCCTAATGGGTCCTACATCCTGCCAGGGGCAGGCATGTGCTAGAAGGGAGCTTTATAAACACTTAAATGATCAATCCCCTGCTCAAAGAATTTTGGTCGAAAATTCTAGCCACTACTAGTTAAGGTTAATTTATTTATTTATTTTAATTTATTTAAAAACTTTATACCCCGCCCCTCCTGCCAGGCAGCCCGGTAATGATCTACTGTCCCAGGTGTTAGACTTGGTGTTAGGAAAAAAGGGTTCAATTCATGGCTCTGTATTGTGCAGGAACATAACTACAGGTGGGGACCATTGTCCCAGGTTTTCATGGGGGCCCCGCAGAGCCATCCCTATCGGGACATCAATATCTCCTGCTTTGTCTCTGTCAAAGCTGGCAGTGCTTTCCCTAGGATGGTGTCTGTGCCCTGTCTGTCAGTGGCTGCTCCAGGCTTTGTGAGGAGGGGAAGCTGCATGTAGAGGATCCAGCCCCAGGGTCCTCATGGCAGCAGTGAGCAAATACAGAGTCGGGTTCAACTCCCCAGTGCGGCTGTCATCGCCCTCAGCTCTTGTGTTGCTCAGTTCCTTTCAGGCTTATCCTGCTGTGACACCCACTGCCCCTCGCTTCCCCCCATGCCTCGCCTTCCATTCCACAGTACTCCTCATGCTCTAGCACCTTGTTCCCCCCCCCCACTCCAGTGCCCCCCATGCCTCATTGCTCCCCTGTGCCCCGGCCTCTCTCTCTCTCTGCCAGTCCCAGCCCTCACCTTCCCTCTGCCCCCCCCCCAATCTCATTTGGAATGGGACCCAGTAATTTGACTTGTCCCAGGGCCTTATTAAACCTATGCTGGATCTTATCAAAGGGGCATAGCCCCAGGCCTCTGCTTGTTGTGTGGAGCCCTGGTTCTGGTGCACTTCCCAGCTGACACTATATATGGCATAGGAGCTGCTCTCCCAATCCCTACAAAGTGTAGGGTGGAGGGTGGGAAGATGCCTTTTGTGTGCTAATCTCAGGGGTCTGTGCTGGTGGAGCCTGGAGGGCATCTTGCTAGGCCCTTGCTGCCCTCCTGGAATTCCCCTTTTGCATGGGAATGGAGCATGGAGCTTACAGCTAAGTTAAATACATAAAAACTGACATATCAAGTCAGACAGTGGCCAGCTTCAGTTGCTTCAGAGAAGTACATAGCAGGTCATAGTGGAGTGTCCATTTCCTGCTGTTTGCACACAGCCTCTGGCAGTCAGAAGTCTCATCCGATGACCTACTTGACTAATAGTTATTTATGGAGATACTCTCTAAGGATTCATCTACTCCTTTTTGGAATCCACTTATACTATTAGCCTTCACAACATCCTCTGGCAGTGAGTTCCACAGATTAATTGTACATTGAGTGAAAAAGTACTTCCTTTTATTTGTTATTTGTACTTTTGCTGCCAGTTAATTTTATTACTATGTATCAGAGTGGTAACTTTTAACAAGGAGTCTGCGTTGCTTCTCGTCCCTTCTGCCTGGGTGTACAGACTCCCACAAGATCAGGTTCTTAATCAATATGTGGCTCTGTTTACCTACTGTAGAAATGTACTTCCTGATGTCAAAGATGGGCTGGTTGGTGCTTGGGCATTATAGAGATGAGGGCATGTAAGTATCTAGATTCAAAATGATGTCCTAGTGGCAAAAGACTCCCAGCTTCCTGCCAGCCCATGGAGAAATTAAGCCTCTTTTTCGGGTGGATTTAGAAAACGTATCAACCTGTTTTGCTGTTAGATGCTGAGGAGTGTTTTTATTTTATTTTTCTAAGTCCCTTTTTATCTCTTGGCAGCCCTTTGTGCAATTAAATAGCTCTACAGGGATGCCATATGTTGCCAATAGTTTTACACTTTTCAGTAGTGGGAGGCTGGAACTCTTTCCAAATTGACATGATAGGATCCTATTACAAAATTCTTCTCTAAGAGGAACAGCTAAATGTTCTGTCAAGGAACTAAATTAAAAATAGACCAACTGGTATTGTTATCTCCCTAAAAGAATGTGCTTGGCATTCTAAATACCATGGCACATCTGGTGGCACATCTCTTAATTGCTGCTGTTCTCGTGCATTAGTCTGAGATGGCACTAAGCAGCAAGGCATAGCTATAGATTGGAGATGCCTTTGCAGTTTAGATTGTATCCCATCACTACTATTAGTCTCCCTGCTTGTGACTTTATTAGAGTAATAATACTGAGTTTGCGGGGCAGGCCCCTGAAAAAAACAAACATCTGATCGTTTTGTAAGCTGATCATATTGGCTCTGGAATCACAAAGACAGTATGGTAACATCACAATATCCTTCTAAAGGAAACACTTCTCAGAGCAGGAACACTATTCCATTGTAAGGTTTTGTTTTTTAATATTCAGACTGTGGCTTTCAACTTTATAATTTGTACAATAGTCATTCCTGGAGACTCCAAGCAAGTTTAGTAACTTTGCTAAGCCTTTAAATACACATAAGAGGAGACAATTCGTAATCTAAAGACTTTACAACCTAAATAGATGAACTAAGGGATTGAATTGCAGTGTGGTCCAGCAGGCAGGGTAATAGGTTGAAGAGTCTGAGAACTGTGTGTTCCAGTCCCATCGTACTACTAACCAGCTGTAAGTGCAATTATCAGCAAGTCACTTACTTCCAGTGTCAGTACTAGTATCTTTCTTGAAGTATCAAGATTCTCCAGTATCGTTACCCTTTTTTTTTGGTCAGAGAAAAGACTCTTTGTAGACAGTGGATGTTAATAAATGAGATGTTAGCCCACATTAACCCTGGATTCACCTGCTTGTCTATTCAGTACTTGCCAGATGTTCAGCCTGGGGCTACCCCAGGGCCACTCCGAGTCCTCACAGCATCAATCCAGGAAATATGGAGCACGCTATGTGGGCACACACAGGTAAACCCAGGGCAATGGGCACCCACTGAGCCAGGTTTCATTTGTTAGGTTCCCCTTGAGGTTTTACCAACACAGTTGCAAAGGAATGTGCGAGCCACGGTTTTCAATGGTGGCGGCGCGTTTAAGCACCACCCACATGACTTTCCAAATGGCGGATGATTTAAATCTGCGAGCCCGATGCAATGTCTAAAAATGGGCTAAGAAAGTGGTCTTTTTTCACTCTGGGGACCATTAACGCAGGCAGGTGAAGTCTAAGCATTTCACCCCCTGGAGACTAGCACAGTGGACAAACAGGCTTTAGGTCAGTCCCAGTTTTATGAGAAAACTAAGATAACAGTTTTGCATTCAGGTACAGAAGGCTGTCCTCCAACAAATGCACTGGTATGGTCACCTGGTGATTGAAAACAAATACCACTGGCTTTGGGAGTGTAGAGAGGAGTACTGGGGGAAGGAGGCTGGAGAGCAAAGCCCAGAGGGAGTCATGGACCAGCACTTGTGGGCTGGTGGAGGAGGATTGATTTACAACTTTCTGGGGCTTGAAGTGCCTGGGAGTTTGTTCTTTGGAGCTGTATAATGTGTGTCTGGGGAGCTGAGTTCTCTGGAGAAGGAAGCATTTGCTTTGTAGAGCACTAGGGCAGAGTTTGCGGCTGGTTTGTGGTGTTTGAAAGGTTGGAATTATCTGAAGCTGACATTGTTCTATTAACTGAAGCTGTGTGTGTTTGTTTTTAGTGTTTTGTTCTGTATTCTTATTTCAATGAGTCAGTCCAGAGGCTGAACTGTACGTTTTTAGTGTTTACGTTCTTCTCTTGTGTCTAGCCAGGGGGACCCAGTTGCACCTTACAAGCTCCTGCAGACTTCCAGGGAGTCTGGGATTTCCTGCCTAAACATTTCAGTTGTATATTGTTTGTGCTGACTCAAAGCAAATCCCTTAATTCTCTATACAATTATAACATTTCATTGGGAGGTTGGAATTATCTGGCATGGAGGTGTTTGGTTCTATAGAGCTGGGTGAAAGTTTGAAATTGTCTGGGGCTGAAGTTTGCCTTCTGATCTCTTAGGATGCTTAGGATTTTCTCTTCTGATCTTTGTGTGTCTGTGGGTGGTAGTTAACATCTTTTTACCAAGACACATGAGTAGCAACTGTAAATGCTTCACAATCCTGAATTGTGCATATGGTTATAATGGCTCAATTTCTCATTTTTATTTTTCAGTGCCTGAGTATCTTTTAAAGAATCTCAAATACTTTTATTTGGTATCTGGCATCTTTCCAAGATGTTATGCTATTCCAAAATCTTTATCTTTATAGAAGATATTTTATGGCTCCAGTAAAATATTTTTTTTAAAAGATATTTTCAAATAGTATCTTGCACATCACTGCTTACTTTCTTTTATATGTGTCATTATTTGCCCCGAGGCCTTTGTCTATTTATAAAACTATTTAGAACAGAGACTGTCTCTCACTGCGGGTGATTTCAGACGTGACAAATCCAGGATTCACCACACCTGAACCACACTCAAACACGGCCCACGTTTGACTGTGGCGAACGTCTGTTTGCTACCCGCCAGATGTTCACCAGTCAAATGCAGGCCGCGTTTGCATTCACCACACTTCTGGACCGACGCAAGCAGGTCCAGAAGTGTGGTGAATGGTCACCACGGCAGGGGTGACTGAATCGTCACGTCTGTTCACTTACCCCTGCCGGTGGTGGAATCCATTACGGCCCCCCCCCCCGACTGTGGTGGCGAGTGCGGCCGGATTGGCCGCTCTCGCTGCCCATCTGGTGGAGGGAGGGCCGGTGCGGAATGCAGGGGGCGAGGCCGTGCAGCAGCACGCTGCGCCACACGGCCCCGCCCCCTCTGCGATCCGCGGTTCAACAACAGACGTTAGGGAGGGCCCCATTCACAACGGGCCGTGGTTCGCCGGTCCCCGCGGCCCGGGGAGAAGCGGCGCATGTCTGTTGGCACGCCCCTTCACCCGGGCCGTGGTCCGAACCACCCCACGGCCCGTGGTGAATGGGGCCCGCCGTAACGTCTGCAACCACCCTGTGTCTGTACAGCACCTAGCATAATATGGCCCTGATCTCAAATGGTGCACCAAGGCACTATTGTAATACAGATAATGAAGTGTGAGATGAGAAACCAACATGAAGTCAGCTGGCTAAAATCCTACAGCACAGGTAGAGTTAGGACCAAGGCTTCTTTAGACAGACTCTAAAACTGCCACTAGGGCTGAAATGAGATTTTGCCAAAATAGGAATTCCCGTCAAAATCCTGGTTCAGCTGCACTGAGTAAAAAAAATACTTTCTCTTATTTGTTTTAAATCTGCTGCCAGTTAGTTTCTTGGAGTGTCCTCTTGTTCTAGTATTGTTAGAGAGGACAAATGACCGCTCTCCATTTACATGTTCCACATCTCTCATGATTTCATAAACTTCTATCATATCCTTTCTCAGTGGTCTCTTCTCCAAGCTGAAGAGCCCCAACCTATTTATGCTCTCTTCATATGGGAATCATTCCATACCTTTGATCATTTTTGTTGGCCTTCTCTGTACCTTTTCTAGTTCTACTATGTCTTTTTTGAGATGGGGTGAGCAGAACTACACAAAATATTTGTACCATAGTTTTATATAGAGGCATTACAATATTTTCTCGAACCCCTTTCCAAATGATTCCTAACATTCTGTTTGCTTTTTTGACCGCTGCCACGCACCGAGCTGAGGATTTCAATGTATTGTCCACAAGAACTCCAAGGTCCTTTTCCTGAGTGGTAACTCCTAATTTAGAACCCAGCATTGTATACTTAAGTTATTTTTCCCTATGCGCATCATTTTGCACTTGTCAACTTTAAATTTCATCTGCCACTTAGATACCAAGTCACCCAGTTTTGCAAGATCCTCCTGCAATACTTCACAGTCTGCTCAGGTTTTAACTCCCTTGAATAGCTTTGTGTCATCTGCAGATTTGATCACCTCACTCTTTACTCTTTTCTCCAGATCATTAATAACTATATTAAACAACACTGGTCCCAGGACACATCCCTGGGGCACTCCACTCGTTAATTCTCTACACTGTGAAAACTGACCATTTAGTCCTACTCTTTGCTTCTTATCTTTTAACCAGTTGCCAATCATGGGATAAGACACTACCTCTTATCCCATGATTTCCCTTGTACTTCCTTGTCACTCATTGACTGGTATGCAGGTTCCTTTACTAATCTGCAGTCCAGTTACAGGTTGGTCAAAGAAAAGGTAGCAACATAGAACAACAATTTTTATTGGAGACCCTGGAATGGAGGTTACAGGGCTCTGGAGGGAGGTTAAGGGGTTGGCTATTCACCCAGTGATTGGTGCAGAAATGCAGTACAACAGACAGACAGAAACCCAGAAGTAAAATGGTAACTTTGGCAATGTGGTAAGCCATAAATGAATAGTACACAGTAAATGGTAAATGGAAAGTCAGTAACTCAGGATGGTATCTCACGTTATTGCAAAAATCGAGAAATCACATCGGTATCAGGAGATGATAGGGAAATTGACCCCAGTTTCTGGGATGGTGAAATTTCCCATAAGCAGCAATTTAGAGGCTTGTTTCACCCCTAGCTGTCACCTAAGCTGAACAACTTCTTAGCCATTGACTGCACTGGAGATATACCAGACCAGCTGGAGACCATGCAGACAAAAAGTCCCCTGAATCAAGGACAAATGGTGTTGCTATGACAACCTCTCATCACCTGGCATTCCTCCAAATGGGACCAGCTTTGTGATGGAGCTACATCCCTCTCTTGATTCCTTGCTTTGGGGGTTTCAGCATGGCTGGGCCCACTAAATGCATGCAATTCTTATGTGTCCTTCCTTATCTGGAGCAAACTGGGAAGAGGAGCCTCCTTGTGCTCTCATGTGCGTATGCAGGATCAAGCATGATCATTGTTTGTTTGCTCATTGATTCCACTCTGAAAATACAGTTTGTTAATCCATGCTCTCTTTGCTGATTGAAGGATTTGTTTTGCAGCAGTGGGATTAGCATATTATAGAGCCATGCATAAAACTAGTATTCCAGGTCCAAGGGAATAGAGACAAAGTTGTATAATGATATCTTTTATTGGACCAACTCCAGTTGGTGGAGCTCTGCAAGCTTTCGGACCTCATAGGATCCTTCATCCTTTTTGTTGTTGTTATTGTTGATACTATTGTTGTAAGCAGCCCCGGGTCGCCTGTGGCATGAGCGGCGGGGTATTAGGTGTAATAAATAAATAAATCAGGAATTAGAAGGAGTTCAAGGGAGTCACAGTTAAATGGTGTAAACCAAACAGCATAAGAAATATTTATTTTCATCTTAAGACAAGCTGCATGGTCATTACTAAATCCAAGAAAAACTGTCTCAACAAGCATTAAATAGAGTGGACAGGACTTTACAAATTTAGTCCTAGGAATCATCTGATGTCACACAGACTCAATCTATAACACTAAAGTAAATACACATTTCATAAAATGATTTTTCTTTTGTCTATTATCCCCATATTACAGTCTTGTAGAGCACAGTCCACACTACCAGTGGAAGATAGGCTCATCTTATCTATCAATGTATTGGGCAACACAGATATCATTTAGTATTGCCCTTTGTTTTCTCTTGAATTATAAAAACAAAGGGGGTTGCCCTGTTTCCTACTTAAGGTTAGACTGAATGACAAAGTACAACAAGGAAAAGGATTATTAAAAGGATAACGTTCTAGGCTGTAACCTGCAAGGTAATAACTTGGGTATTCTGCTCATGCTGTCAATGGAAAGTCCATACATGTGAGGAGAGCACAGGATCAGAGGTACGTGAATCTCAGCGATCAATTTTGTTTTCACTTCAGACTGCATATACTAAGGCTAATCAAAACCAATGGGCTGTAGCATAAAGTGGAGCAAACATATATTTGGGAAGTCTTCAAATACTTACATAAAATTAAAACTTTGGTAGTTGTGAGGTTGTTTGCCAGAGTTGGGAATTTCCTGTCTTCTGGCAGCCAGAGGCTTCATCCCCAAATTCTGGTAATTAATGTGTACACACAGAGGAACTCTTCTTCAGGCAGGCTCTTCAAACCCGCTCAGGCCAAATTTACAAAAATATTATACATGTATGAGGCCTGATTTTTCCATCACTCACATCCAGGGACCATATTCATTTCATTTTCCCCACTGCCACTAGTGAGGAAAATGCAGTCATCACGGGTCCCTGCTCACAAACCTCTCGACATGCCAAGGCCCATACAAGGAAACAGTGTGTGAGGCAGATTCCAGGGGTGTTTTTAAACTAGATGCTATTCTGCATGGCTACCCCCGGAGCCACTCATCTGACCACCTGTCTGAAGGTGGAGCAGAGGAATGCACACTCCCATGAGCCACGCGGTACCCATTCATGGCACATTGCAGAGAAATCCAGAGTACGGCTGTAGCAGAAAGTCGCAGCGGTAGCTATTTCCGCTGGAAACAGCGTTTCCACAATTAGTGGTATGGTGTGGCAGAGGCTTTCATTACGCTAGTTTCATTCCGCTACTTCCACAGTTCAGCTAATTTCATACAGCTACTTCCACAGGCTTCGCAAATAACGGAAACATGCCATTTTCGCTACTTCCGCCAGTACCACAAAATAGCGGAACAGAGGTTTTCAGACAGTTTCTGACAATTCCGCAATTTTTCCGATAGTTTCAGAATTTGCAGAATGCCGGCAGAATTAGCGGAATGTTGGTAGAAAAGCCGCGGTGTGGCGCAGTCAATTCCGAAATGGCGGAATGGAATCGCGACGTGGTAAAAGCTGCTGCCGCTTCAGCCCTAATCCAGAGTGTGCCATGTAGGGCAAGTCAAAAATGTACATGGCAGTGGGCACCCATGCATCCCCTGCCTGTACGAACTGGGGCAGCCACCCACATCAGCAGACCAGTCTGCCACTTTTAGACATGGTGGGCAGGGGATACAGCCGTTGCAAGTTGCAGGAATTGACCATGAGCACTGGGAAGCCCAGGTTCCCCAGTTCTCAGGCTGGGACATGTCAGTTTCAAAGGCCAGCCTGGCGCACTTCCCCATCCCCCATGATCCGTGGCAGGGGGAATGCGAGGCAGCTGCCGCAGTAGCCACATTGGAAGCCACTCATTAGAATCCCTCCCCACGCATTCCATCTAAGTGGCTGCTCCCCAGCTGTGCCACTCAGTGGCCATGGACACCACCCCCCAGCCTTGCTCGTTTAAAAACACCCCAAATGAGGGACACATGCAGGAAATGTAAAGTATAGAATTACTTCCTTTTGTATGATTGACTCTACAACTTTAGTTTGAAGAGTCCTGGTTTCTGATATAAATAATTTTCAGCTATACAAGTGAGAGAGCTCAAAGCTTGTAAAACTAAGTAATTTTGAGCCTAAAACAAGCAATTTCCCTTGAAACTAGCAGCATTTGTTTACACCAGCACATAACAGTTGACTCCTAAAGTGTAACATCACTATGGAACTGATGCAAATGCAACAAGGCTTAAATCCTTCGGGTGTGTCCTCATAATAAACTCTTCTGGATTACCCATTAATACACTTTAACTGCCCTTTGTTCTTACAATCAGGATCGTTAAAGGAGTTATTTGTACCACTTATTGGAAGAGTGGTTCAAGTGTATTAGCTGTTCTGGTGTAACTAACATTGCTTGAAGAAATTCATGCGGATATTTGTGTAGGATACATGTGTTGAATGTACATGTTATAAAATGTAACATGTTTTGGGAGTCCCCAGCTTTGTTACAAATATCCTTTTTCAAAGCCCTGGGGTGAAATGTGATTTAAAATATAGTCTAGTCAGATCCTACTGGATGCTGAGCAGCTCATCCTTCTGACTCCCATGATTTACCCCACTATTTTGGTTCTTTCTCCATTTGCTTTCAAACAATATAGATTGTAAGACCTTTACAACAAAGAAAATATTTTTATGTGACACCCTGGACGTGCCCATGTCTTTTTACTTAAATAATATACAAAACCACTTGAATGGGGGGCTAGACTGGATGCTCCTTTAGGCTTAGGTTTTCAAAGCCAAGTAAAGAAAACTGTATGCCCAGTCCCATCCATCTCTCACAGGGGTCCCTGGATATCCCAGGCATGAAGCCTATGGAAGTGGTACTGTGCCTTAGAGATATTTTGGCAAGTGGAACTAAAGAAGAAAAAAGAAAACAGCAATAGGAATAATATTAAAATAAAACAATAATTTCCAAGTATACAAGTGAGAGAGCTCAAAGCTTGTGAAACGTAAGTAATTTTGAGCCTAAAACAAGTGATTTCCCTTGAAACTAGAAGCATTTGTGTACACCAGCAGATACCAGTTGACTCCTACAGTGTGGAAAAATAACAACTATCACAACTATCAATATAAAAATAATAGCTGACAATTAATTACTAGCTAAGCATGGCTGTATTTTAATCTCATCACAATTTCCATAGCTACCTAACTGTCATTCTCACCCTGCCAATAGCCAGTGAGCATGTAGGTTACAACTGTCATCATTTCCATGGGAGGGAATAGCTCACAGTCCCCCATTATGAGTCATGTGGGTATATACAAGCAGCATCACAATGTGGCTAAGCAGGGACATTATCCAAACCAGCCAATCAATGGACACAGAAGTGCCCTCTCATTTGCTTACACTGTCATTATATAAAGGTGGAGTTTACTTGGGCCAGTGGTATTTGTAGGCAGGCAATCAAGCTGAGATTTGGTAGAGTAGAGCTATGGCTGTTGCCCACAGAGGGAAGAAGGTGGTTCCAATTCAGAGGAGACAGAAGCCCCAGCAGAAAAAGACTCAGCCCAAGCCAAAAAAGCCTCAGCTCAAACGAGGAAGGCAGGCAAAGCTGAAGCCAGTGGTGAAGCATGGAAGGAGCAGCTATGGGAAGAAACGAGTTCCTTCCTTAAATGACTCCAAGGTGCTGCGCCAGCTGAAGTGGGACAGTATGTACATGTCAACCAAGGCTAAAGGCATGATGGTCTCTTTTGTGAGGAACCTCTACAAACGGGTGTCTATGGAAGCTGATCGCCTGAGGAGGGAGAAAAATCGTGCCTCCGTTGGCCCTAAGGAAATGCAAGCTGCCCTGAAGCAGGTGATGCCGAGGAAATGCACTAGGTATATGGCCACTAGTGCCATCAGGCCAGTCCGCTTAATCAAGTCTCGCTAGAGAAAATCCTTCCGCTCCCCCTGAGGTCTACCCCAGCAGGGGTGAGAGAAAGAACATGAGGGGAGAAGGGAGAGGAGCAGAAAGACCTCAAACCCACCTGACTGAAAACGTGACACTATTTTCAGAATGCCAAAAATCTTCACTCTTAACCTTCATGCACAGCAATTCTTTATGCCAGAGACAGAGCTTAAAAGCAAGGTTGACTAAAACAGAGAGACTTTGACTGAGGACAATAGACATTCCACTGCAGCCCAAATTAGTGAGATCTTCATGCTTTGGAATAAGAGTACATGGTTTGGAATAAGAGTACATCATCTCTGGACTGAACCAATTACAGAGAATTTCCATAAATCGTAAGATGAGACCAGCTTGCTGCAAGTGAGGGATACTTTCCATGGCTGAAGAGGCAAGACCATCGACCCTGGTATGAACTGTTAAAAGAGACTTTCTATTCACTGAAGAGAAGACACACCATTATGCTTCAGCCTGAGTTGACTTGTCTTCACTGGAAAGATGACCCTGCTGCAGAATGAGCAAGAGATTTCTCCTTGTGTGGCAGAAGTAATTGAACTGAGCAAAGAGATTTGCTATGCTTTAAAAAGAAAAGGATTGTGTGCAATGCATTATTCTGAGGGGAGAAAAAGAAATGTTATCTTGGCAGTATAATAAAACCGGATTTTAAACAGCATTTTTGGATGTTGTGTGCTTCTGGTTTTGAGGGATTATGGCAAAGGTAATTTTGCTTCAGAACATGACGTAAAGGGTGTTTTCAGATGGGTCTGCTCTGGAGGGGGCACCCCTGGGTCTGCATCTGCAGCAACAGGTTTAAATGGAGCCCACCACCACCATGCACCGCAGTCTGCCCGCCCACCCCCCACGCGCACCTGCCCTTGCACCCACACCATAGAGCTGTGGGTGGATCAGCTCTATGGTGAGCAGAGCAGCTCTATGGTGAGAAGCTTTGTGGTAGTAGTCAGGGCAACCCGCAGCTTGGAGCAGAGCTTCAGCAGTCATCTGTTGTTTAGACAGACCGCTGCTTTGCCCCCAGGCAGAGTTCCAGGTTCAGGTGGCCCGCTCCACTCACAGTGCTCCGGGATGCTCCAGAGCACCCTGAGCAGAGGTGGCCCAGAGCAGGCGTCTACTCCACTCATGCTCCACCTCACCCCAGGGTGGCCCACCTTTACACTGATGGGCCACCCAGGGGTGGGGTAGAGCATGAGCGGAGCAGGTGTCCATCTGAAAACACCCTAAGTGTTAACAATAGTTTTAAAGACTACTGGGCAGTAAAACATCTGCATGCAACCTCTGTGCATTGCCGAGCACTATTGCATTATATTATATGTAAAACTATAACTATATAACAAATCCCCAGAGGATTTTTTATGCAAATGGGGGGGGGGGGAAATCAACAGATGAGAATAATCAGAATAATGTCCATGCTCTCCTTTCAGTCCTTCCTCTTTTTCTGTTATCAGTAATTTAAACATTAATATCTAGTTATCAAGAGTAAGAGAATGAAGGCCACCACTGTCACTTTAGGACTGAAGACTTTAAACCACTCAGACCAAGCACTGGCATTCTCTCTGAGTGAAGAGTCCATCCTCATTCCTACCACTTTATTCCCTTTCCAGTTAATCGACTGATCTGAACTAGCTGGATTTCATTCAGGGTCCTTACCCTTCTAGATGTCAACAGACAAACAAGACTTCAGAAACTGGGTTTGATTAAAAAAAGAGACATGGAGTTAATTATCATCAGGTTGTGTAGGCCAAAATAGGTCATAATCTTCCAACCACTGTTACATCATAACATATGAAGACCCAAGATATAACCAGGTGTGGTCCTCTTGAGGAAGATAAGCCAAGTACAACCTTCTTGGTATGGAAGTTGTTTCATGGAAGCCAATGTCATGAAAGTTTACTATGAAGTAAAACATTTATTCCAGTGAATAGACGAGCTGAGGTGTGATGTGATAACATCATGTACGGTTTCTTGATTCTCATAACTGAAATCTGCCCCTGTAATTTTGCTTGTTCTGCTACTTGACATATTTGTGTGTTTTCTGAAATTAGCTCCTAGTTTCTGAGCCACAGTTTTAGCTCACCACAAATCTGTCTCTAATCAGCCAAACTCTTAAAGGGGTCAAAACTGTAAGAGAGGATTTTGAGCTGTGTTCCTCAATGCTTTCTCAAGAGTGTCAAGCCCAGGTATTCAAAACCATGAGTCGACACCCCCACAGGTTTTAATTAAAGGTTTAATTCTTCCTAAGTACATAATATGGCTTCAAACTGTACTACAACTCTATCAAAATCAGTACAGGCCAAGGGTGAGAGGCAGTCCTTTTGCAACAGCTATAGTTAATAAGAAAGCCTGCAACCCTCTCATTGTGCCTGCATCTAATGCAGTTGCTTACAGTAGTCTCTGAGACACTTCTGTGAATTCTCCATGTGGCCCTCAAACCTTCATCTTCATTCTGGTGATGGCTTTTAACTTGAGCTGGGGAGAGCAAGGGGGAACAAATAGCAATTTTGCCAAAAGAAAATCCAAATGTGAGATTTTGTGGGTGCAAAACCTCAATGGCCACAACCACCTGTAAGCCACAGTCTTCAGACTAATTACTTTGGAGAATCAGTGGGTCTACTCTGGAGAACATAGTTTGAGGATTGCAGTCCAACTATGTATGTGTGTTTTCAGGTCTCTGGAATAGCCTTAAAAGCTCATCCACCCTATTCTCAAACCCATCCACCTTGGATTCCAAATCTTGTCTTTATTAAAGCACAAAGAACATCTATTTAACTCATATTCACACACATTTCACAGCACAGTAGTGAGAGCTGGCCATAAACTACAAAGGACTAGCGTCAGTTTGCTCTAGTCGAGAATCTTGCCTTCCATATGGTCGATGACTATTGGTCTCTACAGCCACACCCAGAATTCTGATATAACAATAGCAGCTGCTTCACACAGATGGAGAGGAAACCTTTTGCCTTTACCATTCCTAGCCTGCATGAACCATCTCTCCCTTTCATGCACACTAAAAGATTCACAGGCAGCTCCCTCACAAAAATGCTTTTATGTCTGCTTTGTGCATATTGCTTTGGCTGAGAGTGTATGAGAGCTGACATTAAAAGAGAAAAGGAGAGAGAGGGGGAGAGAGAGAAAGTGAACAATCCATTAGGCACTGTGCACTAGATCCCAGATTTTAAACTGACACATCTAGAAATACCCAGGATGTGAAACGAGATACAGTATAATAATTAAACACAGTGCTCCTATTGTACATGGGCAGAGGTGGGAGCAAACTAGCTGGGTTGGTATTGTTTCTCTTAAATGCTGTGTATCCCTGCAAAGAGTAATGTCAGGTGCTCTAGTGCTGGGATTTTCCTTCTGTTGTGTAGGGTGAGCAGATATTTCAGCACCTGACTTTAAGCCAAGCATGGATGAGTAGCTAAATGTTTGGGTTCTACAGAAAAAAACGAGTATCCTTGCTGTGTCTTTGGTAGGTTAGTGCTCAGTTCTAAGATGGGTTGCCTGTTGACCAACAACAGGAACTAAATTTTGCAAGTGGGAAAAAAATAGGCTGATGTTTGAAACACTATTTCTCACTATGAAAATGGAGAGCAATACACTTTTCTGGGAAGGTATAGATTTGTCAAGGTTTGTAAAATCTCATTAAATTCCCCATAATTTCAAGCACATTTTATTATGAAGGTTTTGATTTGTTATTAAATTAGGTGAGCAAAAATATATGCACAGCTGCACACTGAATATGTGCGTGAAATTAGTGTCTGCATCGGCAACTGCATGCAGAAATTACAACACTCATTGGTGTGTACAGTGACTCAGTTTGCACAAATGTGGCACATAGTTGCATGCCTGAATCATTTAAAAATCAAGTTCACAATGTAAAGTGCTACAGAAAACCCATTATACCTTTCCAAGCAGGAAGAGTAAAAGTTGTGATTGACTGTTTCTTTAAAAAGTTTGGGAGCTCTGCACTCATATGTCCTGCTTTTCAGAAAGCATGAGCAAAGCACCCATCACAGAAAATAGAGTGAAACATAATTATAATGATAAGAAACGTAGGGTGCAATCTTGTCCTCAGTGGAGTCAATGATTCAACTCTCATGGACTTTAATGAGTGAGGTTTGCACTCATAATCAGAAAAAGAACCATGTCAGATGATGCCTCAGACTGATGTCCATCTTTTATATCAGACATAAAAAAAAATGCTGGCCTGATTACATGTAGTCACAAAGGTTCTTTATAAAAGTAGGTGAATGTTATATATGAAAAAATATTCCCTATATTTAAATAAGATGAATGAAGCTAACACTTTCTTGTGGGGAAAGGGATGAATTGAGGGGTGTTTTTAGACAAGCGCCTCCCCACCCATCACTCACTCACTCATCATTTATTATAAACATTTATATAGCGCCAACGATGTACCTGGCACTTTACAGAGAATAAGATAGACACGGTCCCTGCCCAAGAGCTTACAATCTAAAGACGGGGAGGGGAGACAGGGAAGGGGGAACAGAGGGAGAGACAAGGGATGCAACATTCATGAGGATGTGAGAACTCAGGTACACGTTCTTGGCTTGGTTACAGTAAATTGGGAGTTT
>QEPC01008997.1:0-12412 GCA_003113815.1 Sphenodon punctatus | reverse complement strand
TTTTTGCATTTGGGATTCTTTTTGCCCATTCACCACTGTAGGTATTCCCTTAATTTCCATCATTTTAGGCACTTTTGTTGCTTCTGGGTTGACAAAAATGCTGAATAGAAACCTAAACCAGTAAGTTTTTTGCATAATTGGGAAGGTGGTGAATCAGCCATTTTTTATTAACGAGATGGTTTGCTCCAAAAATTTGTTTCAACACTAGCTGGACAGCCATCTGTCAGGGATGTAGCTGTAGATGTCCTGTATCAAAGCAGGGGGTAGGACTAGATGTCCCTTGAGTTCCCTTCCAACAGTAAGATTCTGTGATCATCGCCGCGTCTTTTTTCTAATACAAAGGATGAATAGAATGACACTGAGTAGATTCCATCAACCTTTTTTTTGAGTCACGATTTGATCCAGTTAACGAGGTTGTGTTGATATCATTGTAATACCATTGGCTTTTTGAACATCCAAGGAATTACAATTACAAACGGTCAGTACAGGACTATTCTGTCAACATGGCAAAGCTACTATTGTTGGTGCTGTTTAAAAGTTCCATTCACAGACTGGACATTCAGCATCCTATGGACATCTTCATTTCTTAGTCTACCCGGCCTTAGTCTAAGATGTGGCAGGGGCACCTTATATCAACTATTTGTAGTTCTGGCTTTCTATGTAGGTGTAATGGCCACTATCCACAATCTGGCTTTTGCTATCATGGACACTGATTTGAGGTTCCAAGCGCTTTTATTCAGACAAGCAAATGTTCTGCTGGCAGCAGCTATCTGCTTGTTGATGTAAGTCAAGAGAGCCTCCAGTTTTTAAGTTTAATTATTTTTTGGCATCTCTAATTTTTCCTCTGGTTTATTAATGTAGCCAAGGGAACGTCCCTGAACATTCCACACTAAGAGGAAGGAAAACTCATTTCCATTTCCAAAAGGGGGACATCAAGCAAAGCAAGCAGATAGAAACCAGGTACAATAAAACAGTATTGATGAAGAGGAAGGGTGAAATTTCTCCTTGAGGTACAAGGCTGGGTCTAAGGAGAGCTGGGTTTGAGCCCAACCTCTTTTTTGGACACAGGTTGTGGCCTCAAGCAAATCACTTATATGTATAATTTCAATGGTAAAAATCACATATAGGGTGATAATAGACATGACACGGGCACGCTATGGCTTGCCTGGGCCAGAGACTCACTGTCATGTCTATTTCCGGATCACCAGATGTGGGCCAGTTGCTGCCCTGGCCTGGGTAGGCAGCTAGCCTGGATGTAGTCCCCTGGAAAATCCCAGGCCACAGCTCAGATCAAGGGCTGCCCAGGCAGGCCAATGCGGGACATAGTGGACCAGTGTGTCTGTTTGCAGCCCCATCCCCCACAGGGGATCAGGGGCTGCCATGGCCAGAAGCCATGGCTGCTCATGATTGGCCGCCATGGTTGCCTGTCATGGTCGGGTGCTAGGGGCGTGCTGGGGGCAGGGCCGCCACCCTGCATGTTTGTTCTCTTTCCCCGCTAGGGGTGGGGTGGGGGAGGGCTCACCAGCTGGGTGTACATTTATTCTGTGCCCTGCCCTGCCCTGACCCCACCAGGGCCGAGTCCCTTTCCCAGAGCATGTAGCTGGCGTGCTACCTGCACATTTATTTTTAGCCTTACTCATCTAAGTTAAGGGAGTTAAATGATTGACTACCGCTAACACAAGACTGATAATATATACTTTCTCTACCCTGCCCTGTGTTTGCCTAGATTTATTTATTTCACTACATTTATATCCAACTCCCTTCTGCTCACAATAGCAGATTGCATACGTTTGGGGGCACAGACAGTCTCTCTCTCTATGTATGTTTAGTGCCTGCATTTTTGTGCTGTACATTAAAGGGAGCCAGCAGTGGATCCTAAAGTTTCAACTGGGAGCCTTAGGCAGTACTGCAATGTAAACACTTTACCTTTCTATGGAAGATCTCCCAACTTTTTGAGTGGTCAAAGAGGGATAAGCCACACCTCCTCTGTGAATAAGCTCCACCACACACCAAGTAAACTCCACCCCCTCAGACTCACACATACCTCACAACCTTCCAAACTCATATACAGAAACAGAAGCTCTCCTGCTTCTCCTTCCCCTTAGTTTGTTCTCGTTCTATCATCTCCTCATTGTCCTCTCAAGTGCTTTTGCTGGGAGACAGCCAAGAAAGAAGTGACTGAGGCTTAAATACCAGTCTTTTTATATATCTCTCTTGAAAGAGGGGTGTTTAACTCTGAAAGAAGGACGGTGTGATTAGGTCTATCATGAAATTCTGGCTTGGATTCCATGCTTATGCTAGCAAGTGTTAGCAAGAGTTCGCCGTTCATTCTGATTGTTCTGGTGAAATGTGAATTAGAATATGATATAGTCCACGTTTCACTGGAGATTATTAATTATTATTATTCATAATTATTATTTATATAGCATCAGCAGTGTACCTGGCACTGTACAATCAATAGTTATAGACAGGTCCCTACCCCCAAGGGTCTTACAATCTAAGAGAGACAAGGGATGGGGAGACAAGGGAGAGGTGAACTTCAGGAGAGACAAGGATACATTCATGAGGTTGAGAAGCTGCAGGTGCATGTGCTTAACTTAGTTATGGGGTAGAGATTCTGAGTGAAGGGGGAAGAGGATGCAATTTCACTCATGATGACCTAGGGGAAACCTGATGGAAGAGGTAGGTTTTCAGAAGGGATTTGAAAGTTGGGAGTGAGTGAGCAGAACAAATGTATCCAGGGAGGGAGTTCCAGGCATGGGAGTAACAAGACAGAAGGGGCAAAGATGTTTAGAGGAGCAAGGGAGTCGCAAGCATGTGAGGGCAGAGGAGGAGCAAAGCTCCTGGGCAGGAGCATGGCAGGATGCAAGAGCAAAGAGATATGGGGGAGCAAGGCTATGAGGAGCATTGAAGGTGAAGAACAGGAGCTTGTGCTGAATGCATTCACATACAGGGAGACAATGTAGAGCAGAGAGGAGGGGCAGAAAGTGGTCAAAGCAACAGCCAAGGTGGATGACTTTGGAAGCAGAGCATTGGATGGAGATGAGGGGTGTGAGATTGGAGCAGGGGAGACCAGTAAGGAGGAAGTTGCAGTAGTCAAGGTGAGACATGACTAGAGCGGATTTTTGCAATGGCAACAGTAAAGCAGGGCCAGATTTGAGTAATATTATACAGAGCGAAGCGACAGGATTTGACAACAGTTTGGATCTGAGGTGTAAAGGATTGGGAGGAGTCAAAGATGAATCCCAGGCTACGAGCTTGAGGGACAGGCTGGATGGTGCCACCCTCAATAGAAATTGAGAGGGAAAGTAGGAGGGGAATGTTTTGGGGGGAAGATGAGGAGTTTGGTATTGGCCATATTAAGTCTGAGTTGTCAGTGAGACATTCAAGCAGAGATGTCAGAGAGACAATAAGTGATACGAGACTGAATGGAGGAGGAGAATGCGGGAGTGGAGACAGAGAGAGAGAATTGTGTGTCATCAGCATACAGGTGATACTGGAATCTGTGAGATACAATGAGTTTACCCAGAGAAAGAGTGTAAAAGGAAAAGAGACGAGCACCCAGGACAGAGCCTTGGGGATCTGGATTGATTTTTTCCCTGTACTATGTATGTGCAAAATGCACATCTGCAAATATTATTATTAGTTTAGTTTAGTTTAGTTTAATTTTTTATTAGCTTTTATGTAGCACCAGCGATGTACCTGGCGCTTTACAGAGAATAAGATAAACACAGTCCCTGCCCAAGAGCTTACAATCTAAAGACGGGGAGGGGAGACAGGGAAGGGGGAACAAAGGGAGAGACAAGGGATGCAACATACATGAGGATGTGAAAACTCAGGTACACATTCTTGACTTGGTTACAGTAAATTGGGAGTTTGCAGATAACAGGTGGGGGATAATCCTGGGTGGGGATGATTAGCAGGAGTTAGGAAGGGCGGAGCGGAAATAGTGGTGCAGTACAGGGTGCCACCATTTTGTGTATGTGCAGTGTAGGGAATAAAATGGTGGCATCAATGGCAGCTGGTGGACGTTCAGTCAGGAGTGGTGGTGAGGATGGCAGGGACCAGGGGAGGGGTAGAAGCAGGTGGGTGGGTGGGTGGAAGGGAAGCCAGGGAGGGGTAGAAGTAGCAGCAGAGGGGGTAGGGATGGATGAAAGAAAGGGAAGCCAGGGAGAGAAAGAGGCAGAAAAAGGATTGGGGGGAGGGGAAGAAGCAGCAGGGTGGAGGGGAGCGAGGAGTAGAAGAAATTGGGCGTGGGTGGCTTAGAGGAAGGCAAGGAGTAGGAGAGAGGTTGAAATGTGGGGTGAGATGGCAGGAAGGATTGAGAGAGGAAGAAAAGGGACATGGAGGAAGGCAGATGGAGGAGCGTGAATGGATGGAGAGGAAGGCAGAAAGAGAGGGGGTGGGGGAGGCAGGGAGGAATAGAAATAGAGGATGGGGAAGAGGCGGAAAAGGAGGAGGGAGGAGTAGTACAAATGAGGGGTGATAAGGGGTGGGGGAAGGGAAAGAGAGAGGCACAAACAGAAGGTAAGGTGAAGGCAGGAAGGGGTAGAAATTGATTGGGAGAGAGGCAGGGAGGAGGACAAACCAGTGATCCGTCTCCTTGCTGCAGAGTCTAGCAACGATTTTGGTTCTCTGGGGAGAGAGGAGGCATGGCTCCCAGCAGCAGCCAGGAAGATGCCATGCCTCCCTCCACTCTGCTATGCTGTTACTGACCTCCGGGCAGTATGGATCACCACCCAGAGGCAGTACTGATTGGGGGTCTGCCTGCATTGGGAATTGCAGTGAACTCCCCAGCCCCCACCTCCAACCCCTCCTCATGCCTTTTCTGTGCAAATGTTCCCAGGGCAGGGATCACCCAGAATAGTACAGAGCTGGAGTCCCCTTCTCTTCACTCTTCCAGATGATCTCTGGCAAAGCCGCGCTTGCGGGAGCCAAAATCTGTGCGCTGCCGCAGGTGTGAATGTGGTCTGAGTCAGACAGAGGGGAGAGGCATAAGGGAGAGGTGGGGGTGGCTCTGGCCAGAGGTAGGGTGGAGCCCCATCACTCCTCCCTCACCAGCTGCCCCTGCTGGTGCCCTGCTCTTGGAACTTCAGACAGAATTCCACTGTTGCTTAAATCCATGGTGAAATTCCATCCAATGTTCCAAAATTGCAGAAAATTTCTATGAAGGTTAAATAGCTGTTTTGCTTCAACCGTAAGTGGGTTTCATCATCTAAAGAGGGACTGTCCATCCTAAATAAGAACTCTTGGGAGGTATGACGTGGCCCCTCCATCTGAGGGAACTTAAAGCACTTTACTAACTATGGAGAACGCTGACCAGCTTTCTCACAGCAGAGCTCCGGCGACGTGCAAGATCCAATTCTTCTCCTTAAGAACATGGATAGAAATGGAGGGCCCTCTGCCCCCACTGAAGCATGTGAAATCAGTATGTGCTCAAATGTTTTGCCAAATAGGAACAGCATGTACATAAGCTCTTTGCTATGCAACAGCCAAAGAAAGTCCACAGTCAGTAGGCTTTAAATACGAATTTCAAATGCTCCCAGTCCTCATGCTTCAGGGCACAACTTACTGCCCAGGAGGTGGCCAGAAAGAACTGTCATTTTCTGTGTGGAGCATTGCATAACTGACAGAGTGTGTTATCAAGTTGTTCTCTTCCTCTGAACAATCCAGCACAAGCCACTCCCAAAGACAGGTGCTGTTGAATCGGCTTAAGAGATGGGAATTTTGGTTTCGGATAAAACCAAAAGTACCCGAAAATGGCCATTTCGGATTAATCTGAAATTTTGGTTCTTTTTCAGTTTCGGTACTGTTGGATCTTTTGCATTTATTTTTGTACCAGATTTTTAACATTGCAGTTTGTCCCTCATTGAAAAAACGCAAAGTTAAAAATCCGGTACAAAAATAAATGCAAAAGATCCGATAGTACCGAAATGAAAAAAGAACCGAAATTCATGAGAACCGAAACCAAAATTGACCAAAACAGAAATTTTGCCCAGAGTCCCATCCTCGGCTTATGCATGTATACTGAGGGAGATGGTTGTGAAGTAATAGAGACAGAATTACTTTACTTCTGTCAAAGAAAGTGGGTGATACTGAGGAGGAAAAGAATAGAGGGGAGACAAAAATACTAGGCAGAAAGGGAAGAAGAGGTTGAAGGAGGAGCCGGCAAAGAATTAAAGCAGGCAGAGAGAGAGAGATGAAAAACAAAAGTAGGAGAAGGAGCACTGAGAAAAGCAAGTTACTGTACTTTCCAAGTAAGTTCATTTAAATTATATTACTTGAGGAAAATTTGGGGGTGAGGGCATGATTTTTTTGTACCTCAAACTCTGTGTAAAATGCCTCATGGGAAAGCTCCTTGTATTCCATTTAGCTTGGCTTGCTCTCTATAGGATTGACTGTTTCTCTGCATCATCAAATATGTATATAAATGTCAAGAGACTGTAGATTTCTGTCTTTATTAAGGCCACCTGCAGGCACTAGTCTGGATTTTACAGATAGCTCACAACCCAGTTTATTGAAGTTGTACAGAATAAGACAGGCTATGACATATTTATAAACTACTTCCCACTTGCTTATTCCACTACACCCACAAATTCAGGTCATTAGAGTATGTTGAACACACAGTGATTCACTGTTTCTCCTTCCTTTTCCTTTGCTTGCTATGTGGACCACACCATACGCACTATGCAGTGCCAAAGGGATCATCTCCATTACAATTTTCAACGTGTATTGATACTGGATTACAGACAAGGTTTAACACTGTGGGAGCAAAAGAGAAAAAGGGCCTGAAAAGACAGGGCTTTGGATTGGCCATAAACATATGGGAGAATCAGGTATATTTGTCTGTAGTGTCTACCTACAAATTTAGCATGCACTTCCAACCCTCTTAAAGTCAATGGGACTTTTCTCATTGACTTCAGTGGATTAGGATTGCATAGACTTCTTTTCCAATAAAGGATTTGTATTTTCCCAGCTCTCTCACTGTACCAAAGCATATTCTTACAAATTTTAAGCAGAAGAGCAATTTCACTTGTATGAGTAATTAATGCCAAGTAACATTTTAGAATGTGTGCACCTCTTCTGGCCTCATTCAATTCATGCTCTGGGCAAGAGAGCCATGTAATAAGAGCACTGTTAGTTTAAGGACACCCTACCCCATGAACAATCAACGAAAGAATGTTGATTCTTTATGTTTCCAGAATTCAGCTTCACAAGCATCCAGCTGAGACAAAAAGGTGGCAAATCAATTATATTTACACTTGCTGTCGTTCTATAAACTAATAGGCCAAGAAGGTGCCTTTATAGAAGCAAATTATGAATAGTTCAGTACATTAATATTTTGGAGCTGGCTGGGCTAGGGGCGACCTAAGGCCTGATTTCAGCCTATGACAGGGAGTTCCCAGTAGGCCTGAGAAAGGAGCCGCTGGACTTGTGGGGAATGTTTACTTGTGCTATGTAAAAAAAGATGACACTGGTGGAGGAACCTATGGCGCTGTTACTTTGCAGAACAGTCAAATGGCTTGAGTGTGGAAAGATGACATGGGTCACAGAAAGTGTTACAGAATGCTACAGGAACAGGGTAATGTAAGGATTATAGTTGTAGCTTAAGTTATGTTACTGTAACTTTAAGGGCTGGGGAGTCAGCATCTCCTTCCCTAAGGTGAGAGGCCACTCCAGGAGGTGGAGACAGAACTGGAAGAGAGGGGCCCAAGCTACAGGCCTTCTCAGGTTTGCTCTCCACAGTTATGATATTGTTGGTTCTTTAATAAATTTGTATTACTTTTATACCTCTGGAGTCTTTGTGCCTAAGGAGAACCCAGATAAACATGACATGGTATTGGGCGTGGGGTGCAAGAGACTAAGGCCATTTTTACACAAGATGCACCCATTCACCCCCACCGACCCGAGTGCCCATCTGAAGTTGGCGTGGGTGGGTGCACTTTCCCGTGACCCACGCACCTAGGTTTGCCACCTATGCAAATATTTAAGAAACACTTACAAAAAATACATCTTGTAGGCCCTGAATTGTCACCTAAGGTGCCACATGTATAGAGCATTGGGGGAAAACCCAGGATGTTCCATGCAGGAGCAGGAGCAAGCGGTGCGTGGACGGGTGCACACCCAGTGCACACCCATCCCGGCCTGTCTGAAAGGCCCCCCACTCACTGGAAGTGCGTGTGCACTCCACCGAGTGCACACAGACCCACCTCATGGCCGTGCCAGTTTCAGAACAGCCCAAGTAAAGCAGCTGGAGAAAAAGAGGAGTAGGCTAAGGAGATGGAATGGCTGAAAGATCCAGAGAATCTTAGTCTTATAGGCAATGCAGCAGAGTCATGGAAAAGATTCAAGCAGGACTTTACAATCTACATGCAAGCCACAGGGATGGAAGCAAAGGAAGATACTCAAAGGAGATCAATTTTCTTACATATTGCAGGACATGAGGCAGTGGACATTTTTCAGGCTATGCAGCTAAGTGAGGAAGAAAAAGCAAGCCTAGCTATAGTCTTTAGAAAGTTTGAGGAATATTGCATACCTAAGAGTAATGAAACATATGAGAGATATAAGTTCCACCTCAGAGTGCAGCGGGAGGGGGAGTCTGTGGAAGAATTTTTAACTGACCTCCAGCTGAGGAGTCAGTCATGTAACTTTGGCCCTTTGTACACGAGATGCACTCACTCATAACCATGCAGGTCCATTGCGTGGGCATGAATGGGTGCTGCCCATGTGACTGCCATTGCAGGTGGGTGGGTGTGCTTGCATGCTCCCACAAAACACACATGCCCACCCACCTCCACTCATCACCCATGCATGAAGCAGTTGGCCAAAACTGCGATTGTTTTGTGCGTGGGAATGTGTGGAGGATCGGTGTGCGCTTGTGTACACTGCCCCCTGCTGTGCACACATCCACCACCACCCCAGCCTGTGTAAAAAGGGCCTTTGTCCCCCCTAACTGAGTCTTTAATAAGAGATCAACTTGTGCTGGGAATCAGAGATGGTGCACTCTAAAAAAGACTCCTTGAAGTCAGTGAATTAACCTGGGACAAAGCAGTCAGTATGGCACAAGCTGCAGCAGCAACTGAGAGCAGAATACAACTTTTGATGGGAAACCTCAACAATGTAACAGTAGACAGTACAAGGTACAAGCAGTACTTGGAAGGCTGCCAAAAATAACAAAGGTAGAGTTACCCAGACAGGAAAGCTTCATTTGGAGGGAAATTCAGACACAGAGCACACAGTCATAGAGCAACCTGCAAGAGGGACCTAAAAGCAGGCTGCAAAGACCTCAGTGCCCAAAATAGCAGGCATGTGCATGCAGTGCAGACTAAGACATAGCTCACAGCAATTGCCCAGCAATGGGGAAGTGCTGCAATGCCTGCAACAAATATAATCACATTGCAAAAGTGTGCAGACAAATGCAGTGTTCCCAGAAGAGGATTGAACAAATGCAAGCTAACACTTCCTCACAGGACAGGACAGATGAAGATACATTGGACCTCTGACAGAACAAGACAAAGGGCCAGAGGAATGGATGATCCTACTAGGAACAAATGGAACTATCATCCATTACAAACTAGACACAGGGGCCCAGGTAAATGTGCTTTCAGAGGTAATTGGTTGAAAGGTTAAAGAAAAACCCCAGTCAAATTGAAAAAATTAATGTAAAACTGCAGGATTACAGTGGGTATATAATTCCTCACAAAGGGGTCTGTGAGTTGGAAATGTTATTTAAGGGCCAAATTGAATTAATCCCATTGTGACAGTGTATGGGAACAAAGAACCTGTGCTGGGGTTGAAAACCTGCAGGAAACTGGGACTAATAAAGAAACTACACCTGGTGAATATATCAGAAGACCTGTGTATTGAAGACAGATATCTGGATGTTTTTGAAGGTATAGGGAAAATAGGCATAGAATACAAAATTGAACTCATTGAGCCTAACCACCCAGTTATTCATGCCCCTTGTAACTAACCTCTAATAATGAAAATGCTAGAGGAAGACTGAGGTGATTGGAGACTCTAGATATAATTGAAAAAAATCCATGAGCCCTCAGAATAGGTCTATTCAGTGGTGATAATTGGGGAAAAAAGGATGGAACCCTTGGACTTTGTCCAGACCCAAAGAAACTTAACATTTATATCAAAAGAGAACACTTTCCACTACCCATGAGAGAGGATATTTTTGAGGGCATGGCTGGGGCAAAATACTTCTTAACCCTGGATGCCTCTGCTGGGTTTTGACAAATACCATTAGATAAAAAGAGCTCACAATTATGTACCTTTAACACACTCCATGGACAGTACTGCTTTTGCAGAATGCCCTTTGGGATAAAATCAGCTCCTGAGATGTTCCACAGAAATATGCAGCCAATATTTCAGGGCCTGGCAGGCACTAAAGTCTATATAAATTATGTTCTTATTTTTGGAAACATGATGGAAGAGCACAATGACCGGCTGCATTGGGTACTAGAGAGGGCCTGGGCAGCAGGGGTGGAATTTAATAGACGAAAATGTAGATTCAGACTCACAGAAATAACATATTTAGATGAATGATTAACCCCAGAAGTGTCCAGATTGATCCAGCCAGAGTGCAGTCTGTAATTAACATGCTGCCTCCTGAAGATAAAGAGGAGTGCAAAGGTGCCTTGGGTTGGTGAACTACGTGGGTAAACTACCCAATCTGGCAACTTTAAGAACACATATGAGAAGAACACTTTAAAAAATGGGACCAATATAGCTAGGATGCCAATATGGCTAAAGAATTTGCATTATTATTATTAATTATTATTTTATTTATATAGCACAGGCAATGTACCTGGCACTGTACAATCCACAATCAGAGACATGTCCCTACCCCTAAGGGACTTAAAATCTGAGAGACAAGGGAAGGGGATGCGAGGGGGAGGTAAATATCAGGCAAGACAAGAGTACAGTCATGAGGATTAGAATTTTCAGGCTCACGTGCTTCACTTACTTACAGGGAATTAGGTTCTGCGTGAGGGGGAAAGGATGCAGTATCACTCAGGACAAGTTAGGCAAGGCCTAACAGAAGAGGTGGGTTTTCAGGAGGGATTTGAAAGTTGGGAGGGAGGGAGCGGAGTGAATGTATCCAGTGAGGGAGTTCCAGGCATGAGGGGCATCAAGGCAGAAGGGGCAAAGACGTTTAGAGGAGCAAGGGGTTCGTGAGCAGGCAAGGGTGGGGACAGAGGAGGAGCAAAGCTCCCAGGAAGAAACATGGAGGGATACAAGAGCAGTGAGATATGGGGGAGCAAGGCCATGAAGAGCCTTGAAGGTGAAGACCAGGAGCTTGTGCTGAATGCGTTCCCATAGAGGGAACCAGTACAGGGTGGAGAGGAGGGGCTGTACATGGTCAAAGCAACAGGCAAGGTGGATGATTTTGGCCGCAGAGTGTTAAATGGAGATGAGGGGGGCCAGATCAGAGCAAGGGAGACCAGTAAGGAGGAAGCTGCAGTAGTCAAGGTGAGAGATGACTAGAGCATGGACTAGGGTTTTTGCAGTGGCAACAATAAGGCAAGGTCGGATTTTAGCAATATTGTACAGAGCAAAGTGACAGGATTTAGCAACATCCTGGATCTGAGGCTTAAAGGAGAGGGAGGCGTCAAAGGTGAATCCCAGGCTATGGGCCTGAGGGATCAGCTGGATGGTGACTCCCTCAATAGAAATTGAGAGGGAAGTAGGAGGGGAGCATTTCGGGGGAAAGATGAGTTCAGTCTTGGCCATATTAAGCTTGTGTTGGCGAAGAGTCATCCAGGCAGAGATGTCAGTAAGACAGTTTGCAGTATGAGTCTGGATGGAGGGGGAGAGTGTGGGAGTGGAGAGGGAAAGTTGCGTGTCATCAGCATACAGATGATACTGAAAGCCGTGGGTTTCAGTGAGTTTACCCAGAGAAAGAGTGTAAAGGGAGAAGAGAAGGGAGCCCCTTTCTCTTAAAATTTTTTAAAATTAAAAAGACTCATTAGGGAAGCTCCTGTTTTGAGATAGTTTGACAATCGATAACAGACAAAACTCTCGACCAATGCCGCCAAAGCAGACACGGGCCAAATTCATGCAAAGATATGGGAATTATTGGAGATCTGTGGCATATGCCTCAAGGAAATTCAATAAATATGAGTGTAATTATGTACAGATAGAAAAAGAAGCTCAAGCAATAGTTTTTGGATATAAAAATGTCACATCTTTATCTCTGGGAGAGATTCCCATGGTTGGAGGATGACTTGAGACACCAGCAGGTCCAAAATTACAAACAAATGGAGAATGCGAATGAAAAACACTATTATGACAAAGGGTCTAGAGCATTGCCACCCCTGACACCCAAAGATTTGGAACATGTTCATGATGGTAGAAGATGGTCTCAGAGGATTGTTGTTAATGGGGCAGTTGCTCCCAGATC
>QEPC01008995.1:1214769-1233022 GCA_003113815.1 Sphenodon punctatus | reverse complement strand
ACAAAGAAGCTAAATTAAAAATGTCATTCAAAATGCAAAGATCTAAATTATTTTGCTTCTTTTTTCTATCCAGTTTGTCGGAGATCTGGCATGATTCCACACCTCGCCTTGTTTTCCTTGTGAACAGAGGAGGAAGTAGGTAGGAGCACGGCAGAAGAGAAGGCTACAGACAATTAAACCCTTTCCCCCTGTCCCCCCCTGAACCCATCTCTTCCCCCTTCCTCTTCTCATGCTCCAAAACCAAACCCCTACCCTCCTATTTCTCCCCTGTCCTGTCTTTCTCTTCCCTTTCATTCTCTTCTGATTCGGCTTGTCACAGAAAAGGGGGCTAACTCAGTCCTACCAAATTCTCCAAGCCAGAAGGAAGACTTGTCCCAAAGCCTACACCTTCAGAAGATTGCAGGTGTCCAAGGATGCCATGAAAATCGAGGATTCAAGGGTTCTGGATAAAGGTAGGCGATGTCAACGTGATCTATTTTTTTTAACCTACTATGGTTAATTTGGGCTTGGTGGGAAAGAGAGCATATAGGACCCCAGTAAGAGGGTTCTCTATTCCCCAGTGGCAGTGCGTCACACACCAGCATCCAAGCAGCATTAAGTAAAGTAATGACCATCCATTGTTAACCCTGGGAACTCCTTGCTGCTGGGTTATGCAATGCCGTTGTTGCCCTGGCTCCGCCCACCATTGCCCTGGCTCCGCCCACTGTTGCCCTGGCTCCACCCACTGTTTCCCTGGCTCCGCCCACCGGCTCACTGGCTGGCCTTACTGCCGGCCAGTCTTACTGCCCCTCCAAACTCAAAACCCACCAGCCGCCCCTGAGAATAGTTAATCCAGCCTTGACCCACTTCTTCACTAACCATAACCAGGACTCGAGTTCTTCCTCTCCTCCCCAATATTACCAGATTTCTGAATTCCCAAAGGTCCCTCTCTGAGGATGGGGATGGAGTGATGGAGATGAAAAACCACCATCAACATGCAAAGTGGAAAGAGCCACATGCACAACTTTAAAATGTTTAAACATATTTCAGGACAAATGTTTGTGCTTGTAAAAATGGAGCTGCTGTTGCTAGTTAGTAAAGGACCTAGCTGAGTTTTGCTTTATTCCACAATGACTGAGTTTTGTTTCATTCTTCAGCTCAGCTGTTTGCTGTTTTTGTACCTGTGAGTCTGCAACCCCCATGAGGTGGTAGCATGATGAATACAATATAATACTGGCTTGATCCTTGTGGTAAGTGTGAGTTGTTTACTTTCTCCTGTGTTGCTGATGAAGGCGAATACATAGAGTAGATGGACTGCACTCTGTGTTAAGTATGTTTGTTTGTTTCAGGATCTAAGAGCGTACTTTCATTTTTAGTATGTCACAGTAGGTTCAGTAGGTTTTCATCCTTTCACATAGGCTGAGGATATTGCGACGCAACACTTTTAACCATATCCTGACTAAATTTCAAAAGAATAATTAGCACACATCCACCCTCCTGACATTTTCCATTTAAATTTTGTTTCAGGGACATTGGGCGCATTCCTAAATTACTAAATGTGAACCGTTAGCCTCTGCAAGAAACTGCGAAAGGTAAATGCTATGCGTGTGTGGCTTTGTTTTTCCATGTGACAAATGTCTCACAGCATTTATCTCTTGCAGTTTCTCGTGTAGGCCAACGGTTCACATTTAGTAACATGGGAAAGTGCCCATTATTCTAGCTGTAGAGTTGAAAGAAAAATAGAAAATATTTTGACATTTTCCCCTGTCTCATGTCTAATTTTATTTAATGAAAATTTACATTCCCTAATAACACAAGAACTGTCCAATGGCTCAGACCAGCCGAATATCCTGTCTCAGAGAGCGGCCAGCACCAGCATCAAAAGTTTACAAAATCAGGGAATACATGGAATGGGCTGAAATGAAATTTCTCAAGAACAAGAAAACTTGTCAAAATCCTGGTTCTCAGTTCATCTCCAAAGAAACCGAGAACCTTTCAATGCCTGACTCAATTATTGGGCAAAAAACCCCACAATAATAATAAAAACATCATTGTGCATGTGCAAAATGAACACTAGGATGTTTTGTGCATTAAAAATGGCTGCCGACCTTAGCGAAAATGGCAGCAAAATCATTGTTTCCCTTTTGGTTAAGTGTGGTGGCCATTTGTGCATGTGCAAATTGGTCTGGCAGCCATTTTGCTCATGTGAAATCTGCTGCCCTTAACCAAAATGTCAAGAATGCTATTGCCTCCATTTTACTTAAAGGCAGTGGCCATTTTGGTCTATTTATTATGATGATGATGATGATGATGATGTCTCAATGCCAACTCCAACTAAACATGGCGAAAACTGAACTCCTTATCTTTCCTCCCAATCCTTCTTCTCCCTCTTCCCTGTCAGTTACCATTGACGGGGGTCTCCATCCTCCCTGTTCCCCATGCCGTAGCTTGGGCTTCATCTTTGACTCGCACCTTACCTTCAAACCCTACATTGACTCCATTGCCAAATCCTGCTGCTTCTCCCTCCACAACATTGCTAAGATCCACCCTTTTCTGTCTTTCTCCTCTGCCAAAACTCTCATTCATGCCCTAGTCATCTCACACCTCAATTATTGTAACCTCCTTCTTGCTGGCCTTCCCCGCACTCACCTTTCTTCCCTTATCTCTGTTCAAAACTCTGCTGCCAGGATCATCCACTTAGCCCGTCGCTTTGACCATGCGCAGCCTCTCCTCTCCTCTCTCCACTGGCACCCTCTTCCTGAGCGTATTCTGTACAAGTTCCTTGTCTTCACTTACAAAGTCCTTCACAACCTGGCTCCCCCCTACCTCTCTGCCCTGATCTCCTTCCAAACCCCTGTTTGAGCACTCCGCTCCTTTTCTATCCCCTCCCTCATCCTCCCATGCCTCTCCTGCTCCCCAAACCCCCTTCATCCCTTCTCCCTTGCTGCCCCGCATGCCTGGAACTCCCTCCCTGCACTCGTCTACCTTGCCCCCACCCTCCACACCTTCAAGTCCCTCCTCAAAACCCACTTCTTCCGCTCCACCCTTCCTAACTCTTGCTAATCATCCTCACCCAGGATTGCCCCCACTTGTTATCTGTAAACTCCCAATTTACTGTAACCAAGCCAAGAACGTGTACCTGAGTTCTCGCATCCTCATGAATGTCGCATCCCTTTTTTCTCCCTCTGTTCCTCCTTCCCTGTCTCCCCATCCCCTCTCTTTAGATTGTAAGCTCTTGGGAGGGACTGTGTCTATCTTGTTTTTTGTAAAGCACCAGGTACATCGTTGGTGCTATATAAATGCTTATAACATTATTATTATTATTATTATTATTATTATTATTATTATATTTTTTCCTGAGAATTCAGTTGGACTTTGGGAAATCAATGGGAAATAAATTGTGGTTCCCAAAATTAAGAGAATTCTCTTGAGCAGACATGCCACAAGAATCCCTTTGAAAAGCCCTATGAATTGGAGGCACTGGAGTGGCAGTTAAGGGGCACTGCAGGGAGGTAAAGGGGTGGACTCTCTGCACAGTGATTAGCTCAGAAATGCAGAAACAACAGACCCAGATGTAAAATGGTACCCTCAGCAATGCGGTAAGCAGTAAATTAATGGTACATAGAAATACAGTAAGCAGAAAGTGAGTAAATTGGGATGATATCTCATAGTATTGTGAGAATCAAGAAATCATAGCGCTATCAGGAAACAGTAAGGAAATCAGTCCCCATTCCTGATATTTAGCACCTAGTTTTAACCCTACTTATGATCTGACCAATTTATAACAACTATCTCCTTTAAGATTCTTTAACATATGAAGCAAAGCAAACCTTTTTTTAAACTACTGATTGCTGATTATTAAAGATGATTGACCTATGTCTTACTCAAAGCATTTCCTCTCATAGTTCAGTTTTTTCCCTTTCTCTTCCTGCAATGAAATCACAGTGTTTTGCTGGAGACATGACAGTATAATTATCATGTTATGAAAACAGGTTATTGTAGAGACACAGAAGAAAGCTGAGATGGACAAAGACAGGGAAAATTTGCTGTTTCTGTGCACATTAGCACTGTCAACAATTACTGCTAGATCTCATAAATCAATCAATCATTATCATCATCATCATCATCATCATCATCATCATTTGTATCCTGCACTCTCACATTACAAATGGCTTGAGGCAACTCACAACACAAAATATTATAATACATAGTATACACAAACACCAAATAAATTCAAACATCAGCAGCAGCAATAACAACCCCCATATTAATCAAATATTACATATACAATATGATTCTACCCACCCCTCAAAACAATTACAAAATACACCCCTTCCATCTTCTCAGATAACCTAACTACTTCCTTAACCCTACCCTGCTGCTACCAGGGGGAGACCCTCCACCTATCCTCCTGCTCTCACCAGGAGGGAGAGTCCTTTCACTTACCACATATACATATTCCCCTTCCCACCAGACGCTACATACTCCAACTCCATGTGCCGGCCCCAAGTGCCGGACCCCGCCGAACCCCTTTGGCATTGTCCTTCAGCACGCACCCCCAGCACGGCCATCGGAATGGCCTTCAGCTGCTCCCTGCATTTGAGGGAGCGACCCGGAAGCCGGCTTCCCCAAGCCCTGCCCCCTTCCTGGTGGTGGAAGTGCCGACATCATGCTCCAGCTGTCAGGTAGGAGTGGGCGTCCCCCAGCCCGCTGGTACCCGGGCTCCCAGGAGGGAGATGAAAAGAACTCCCTACCACAGTCTCCAGGGGGAAGGGGGCGATGACAACTGCCTCCAACAAAAAATTTCCCATGAGGGGGAGGCAGGCAGGCAAGGCATGTCCCCAACCACAGCCTCCGCAGGGGGAACAGAGCACCAAACACCCACACACATAGTCTCCGGGGGGGGGGACTGGCTGCAACCAACCCCCATGTCCAGGTCCGACCCCCGGCCCAGCATATCACCACGGGATCCACTGTTACCAACAGCAGCACTGACTCTGCTAGTTCTCTTCTCTCTGCTACTGCTCCCATCCTCTCCACAAACCGGAGCTGAAGCACTTGCTATACATGCACCTATAAATGTATTGGACTTTAAAAAAAAAAAAAAAATTGTATTAAATGATGTCAAGGGTTTTCTCAAGGTGTGAAAGGTGGTCTTTAAACATTTGTTCATTTTAACTTCTCTTGGGATTGTAAAACGGGGGAAATATTAAATTTTATTTACTGCCTTCTGTGAACCATCAAAAAGAGATGAATCCTCACTCCAATTCTGCTTTGTTTTCTGTCACACAGCATATTTTTTATGATATGCAAATGATACTGTAAAATCCCTTCAGCAGGTGCTAAGTTGGAGACAAACATTGCACCTAAACACATTTTGAGGGAATAGTGGTTTGGCTAAAGTCTTACAGATATCCAAAGGTTTCAATCTCAATGTCCTGTAAAGAGGCAGCAGAAATGAAGTTATCCCATCAGTTTAGTGTTCCCTGTGCTTTATGCCATGGACGGATTGGTGGTTCCTTTCCAGCAGGAAACACTGCAGGCAACATCTAGGCCAGATTTTGAAAAAATGTCCCCTGTGTCAGTTTTATATGCTTTACATATACATTTTCAAGTGCCACTTGTGTAAGTGTGTGTTCAAATACATATTCGTTTATTGCAAACTGAGCATGAACCAATTCACCTTAATTTATGGGTAAATGTCCTTTTATGGGGTTTGTTTTCTGTATTTTATATGCATTTTGATGATGTTGTTAGCTGCCCTGATCCTTTGTGGAACAGTGGTATAAAAATTCAACTAAATAAATTTATAAATCCTTCCAAGACCTCTAAACAACACTAGGCTGGACATTCAACAGCACTAGCCAGAACATACAAGTTAGAGCTTGTTGTCCATTGTGAGGTCCCACCAGGCTTAAACCTCAGCATCTGGCTCTTTATCACAGGCTCTCTAGCCTCTGAGAGAGCTGCATACTTTCTAGTCTACTATACACTACCCCTCCCATACTCATGAGACTATGAGTATGGGATACTCATGAGGATATCCTTGTAAATTTCAGACGTTACGAGACCACGGTCAACCACACTGAATCCCCTGTGGTGGCTGTGAGTCCTATAACGTCTGTTTGCTCCCCGTCAGATGTTCACCACAATGAATCACTGGCGGGGATAAAAATCACCACAGTTCTGGTCCTCCGGCTTCCCGGAGGTCCAGAATCGTGGTTAGATTGACCACAATCCAGAATGGGCCAGAAGTAACGTCTGTTACGTTTGGCCCATCCCAGATCATGGTTCTGACCACAGGATGGGATCAGGCAGAGCAGTCAATCCAGCCACCCATCTCCCGGAGGGCAGGTGGCAGTGGGAGAGGGGCTGTGTGGCCACACGTTGTGCCACGCAGTCCTGACCCCTCCCCGATCCCTGGTAGGAATCAGGCGGCACGTCTAAAGGACGGTCAGACTGATTCCTGACCGGGATCCAAAACGGATCCCGGTTCGTGGTTCAGCGTGGTGGGCCTTTGCGCCCGTCACGTCTGAAATTACCCAGTGACTCCTAAGATTCATTTCCTGAGTTGTAACCCCAACTTAAAACCTAGCATTGTTTACATGTAGTTTGGATTATATTCCCTATGTGCATCACTTTACACTTGTCGACATTGAATTTCATCAGACATTTAGTTGCTCAGTCTACAAGTCTTGCAAAATTCTCCTGTAATTCCTCACAGTTGGCACAGTCTTAACTATCTTAAGAATGTGAATGATCTGCAAATCTGATCACCACACTCTTTACTCCCCTTTCCAGGTCATTAATGAATATATTAAATAACACCAGTCCCAGTACCCCTGGAATCCCCGCTATTTACCTCCCTTCATTGTGGAAAGTGAACATTTCGCCTTACCCTTTGTTTCCTATTCTTTAACCAGATACCCACCACAACAGGACACTGCTTCCTATTCAATTAATACTTTGTTTCCTCAAGAGTCTCTTGTGAGGAACCTTATCAAACGCTTTCTGAAAAATCTAGATGCGCTATATCAGTTGGCTCATTCTTATCCACAGCCTAAAAAAATTCCAGTATATTTTTGAGGCATGATTTCTCTTTCTGAAAACCATGTTGGCTTTTCCCCATTATGTCATTTTTATCACTATGTGCAATAAGTCTGTTCTTCACAACTGTCTCCACCATTTTGCACAGCACTGAAGTCAGGCTCACCAGTCTGTAGTTTCCAAGGTCACGTCTGGAGCCTTTTTAAAAAATTGGCATTGCATTCACTACCCTCTGGTCCTCAGGTACAGAAGATGATTTTAGCGCTAGGTTACGAATTACCAATAGTAGTTCTGCAATTTCATATTTGAGTTCCTCCTGAACTCTTAGCTGAATAAACCATCAGGTCCTGGTGACTGGTTACTATTTAATTTGCTCTAGTACCTCTTCTAGAATAATAGAATCTTAGATCTGGAAAGTTCCATCAGAGGTCATCTAGTCCAACCGCCTGCTCAATTTAGGAAATCCACACCATGCAGGAAATCCATACCAAAATCAACAGAGTCATGTTGATTTGTGACAGCTCCTCAGATTCATCACCTACAAATAATTGTTTCAGCATGGATATCTCTTTGTTCGAATACCACTAGAATTGAGAACCGGAGTGAAACTTTCTCTGCACTGAAGACTGAAGCAAAGAATTCATTTAACTTCTCCACAATTGCCTTGTCATCCCTGAGAGTCCCTTTCACCACCTGGTCATCTAATGGCCCAACTAACTCTCTATCAGGCTTCCTGCTTCTGATATACTTCAACAAGTTTTTTATTATTAGTTTTCGCAACTTTAGCAAGACACCCTTCAAATTCCCTCTTGCCCTGCTTTATTAATGTTTTACTTCTAATTTGTTACTGCTTGGCTGCCTGTTACCTAAACACAAGTGGAAGGATCCTAATGGATAAAAACTCATTGTGCTTTGGATTAATGTTTCAGGAGTTACAACTGTCAGTCTTGTACACGAACCCCAAAGCGAACCCAACCAGGGCAGTGTGTGAAGACAGGGACATAGCTAGATTGGAATGGGCCCTGGTGCAGACGATGGAATGGGGTCCCTCTCCCAGTGGCAGGAGACACAGCTGCACCAGGCAACATGCCCCCCCCCCCCCCCCCCAGGCTTGTGGGTCTCAGTGCGGCTGTACTGTCTCTTCCTATTATTAGCTACACCCTTGAAAAGCTCCTTATGAAAGAGATTTAGATTAGGGAGACCTCTGTGTGTCATCCAGGCCTCATTCCTAAGAGTCAGGGATCATATGCACCCGAAGTGCACACATAAGGGCCCCATAAAAAGTAGCTGACTACTGCCTTATGATGAGGAAATTAAAGCTGAGAGACAGTGAGCATTTTTACACACACGTTAAAGTTCCGGATTTTTCAATATTCCAAGTTTACAAGTCCACAAGTAAGTTCCGGATGCATTCTTCTCACACACACACTGCCCTGAGGCAGTTCCTCGATGCATTCTTCGCACAAACACTGCCCTGAGGTAGCCTAAAGTAGCCACAGCTGTAGAAGTGACAGGCTGCCATGGAAACCAAGTGACCACAGCTGCGTAGAGCAAAGCAGTTTACCAGAAGAACCTTGTACACACAAGAGTTCTGGGAGAAGTTCTATGCAGAAGTTCAAAGATCCAGATGTTTAAGATCTGGGTGAGTGATTTAGACACACAGAAAGTTCAGGATCTAACAGCAATCATCCAGAAGAAATGTGTGTGTAAAAACACCCATTGACTTGCTCAGGGCCACCCTGAGCAAGTCAGCTTAGAACTTAAACTCAAGAATTTGCTTAAAGTCCAGCTTGCTACCCAATGGACCTCACTGGCTCTCTACAGAGGTTTGTAAAATGCCTTTTTGACACGAAACAGCAAATTATTAACCATTGGATATTAATTCCAAGAACATGCTACACACTTTGGAAAGGTCTGCCTTGTGACTTAACTACAGCATGTGTAATTTAGAACTGTAACAGAAACACACAGACTGCGAGAGATGAAGGTTTATTTAATTTTTACTATTTTTTATTCATACACAAAAAACAAATTTACCAAGGAGCTTAGTGTCCCACTTTTAAGAGTTCAGTGCCCCCAAGTAGGGCATAAACTTTATGCCCCATAAACTTTAGATCTTCTTAGGGATGAAACAAGAATAAAAACGATTCTCACAGGAATCTCACTAGACATGGGAACTGGCCGTGAGATCTCCAGAAGATCTCACTAATGGTTCAAGAACTCATGAAATTCTCAAATAAATTTAAAAACATTCTATTCATGCACAAAATGTCCACCATGACCATTCTGCACATGCGTGGCCCTTTTCCAAGATGGTGTGGGCCATGTTGACACCATTTTGGAAAAGGGCAGCTGGTCTGCACATGTGAAGAACCAGTTGCCCTTTTCCAAAATGGTGCCAACATGGCTGCACCCCTAAGCTCCACTCTTTACACACATGCACAAAAACCTCCCAACATTCCAAGTCCGTAAAGAGGGACAGAAATACTTTTGCTTATCATTCCAGTTGGTTTCTTGTCATTCTGCACCTCCACATTGTCCTTTCCAGTGCTTTTCCTGGGAGGCAAGCAGGAAGGAAGTATCCTTTTGTCTTTCTTTCCTGAAAAGGGGACTTTGACCCCCTGAGAGGGGGGCAGTGGGATTCAGTACCTAAAGAGGAAATGTCCCTCTTAAGTAGAGACTGTTGAGAGGGATGCATGTTGGATGCTAATAGGCAGAGACTGACGTTCATTGAATCTTCCCCATTAGCTCCAAAACAGTAAACATGGATCTAGGCCTGAAATAACAAATCACAGTGAATGCTGTTTCTGTTGGAAACAGGTCATTCACCTTCATTTGTGCAATGTGAAAACACCGGTTTTTCTGCTGTTTTCGCCACTTGTCGTTATTCTTTGCAAGTTGAACAGGGCTGCTACAGGGACAATCCCAAGCCCCATGTGCACCCTGCACGTACCCCCCAGGGCTGTGGAGACTTAAAAGTGCCAGCTAAGTGCTGGAAAGTGCTGGAAATTGTTGTAAGAGTGCTGCAAAACTGTCATAAAAGTCCAGAAAAGGTACAAAAATCGACAAAAAATGTGGGGAAAGGACAAAATTGACAGGAAATGACAATAAATCACAGGCACCAATATCGATAATGGCAGAAGTGAAAAATCAATTGGTTCTGGTGCTGCCTTTGAACTCCTTGAAATTTGACCTGACTAGACCTTAACCATGCCTCTGTATTACTCCCCATGCTTTCGAGCAGATTGGGATGGATCTATTTGGCTATTGACTTGGCTTCCTCATTATGGCTTGAGAAACCCCCTGGCAGCATCCCCTGTTGTCTATCTGCATGATGGGCACCCAGACTGCTAGCTGGCCCCTGACATCCATTAGCTCAACCAGTAGCTAAAAACATTGTAACTCATGCTTCCTTGACACAATGAAATCTTCCAAATGATTGTACTTTTAGGGAGTAGGAGCAAGGGAACACCTCTGTGGGAGAACTGAGCAACAGAGGAATTGAGCCATCTAAGAAATCAACCACTCATGAGGTCTTCTAGAGACCTAACATTACCTCACAAAAAGCAGTGTCATGGATTGCTGAGAGATATATTAGAATCAACCCGGATACTTACCTCATTGCAAGGGAGAGGTCATCTACCAATGCCACTAACACACTCCGAATACCAGCCACCAAAGAGGTAACAATAAGTGACCTCTTATAGTTCAGTCTGAATACCAACCCCAAACTGAGACAACTATAAGTGACCTCTTAGTTTTCTTAGATTTAACAAATGTTATTGCCTAACCAAAGCAACCAATTGTGGTGGGTGTAGGTGTGTGCATGCTCCCGCGCAACACCCATCTCCACCCACCCACGGAGGAATCCCTGAATTATGCTTAAAGAATTATGCTTTATTTCAGATTATTCTCTTCTTTCATTCAGTCTCTTGAATGTGAACTTTTTACTTTCAACCTCAAGCTGTTGTTCCTTGTTTTCAAATTGTTGTGGTATTTTATCCCAGACGACCCTTGTAAATGAGGTCACCCTCTGTAAATCATGGGCAAGCCATATGGTATCGTTGAAAATGGTTGCAAATAGATAATTGCTAGGTTATGCTATTGCCAATTATTGTATCATAATTAAATGAGCCATCAACAGGTTTTAAAAGGCAGTAGCCATATCAGGCAATGCAGTAAATAATAATACTTTGCATGTGTATGGTGCTTTCCACCTTCAAAGTGCTGTACAAATAAGCTAATTAATACAATAGTCCTTCTAATTCCAGATCTGTGCTAAAGGCCACAATGATGAACGGCTGTGTCAACACACAGGTCCACTCATCAGGCATATGCTCTTCTATCAGTGTTAACTAGAGACAACAGATGCAAAAGAGAATTAGCAGAAAATCAGTACAGCCAGTGTATCCTGCTTTCAGACAATAAAAACGTCTGAAGAAACTAATGCCCAGGAAGTGAGAGCACTGAGCTAAAGTCACATTTGAGGTTTTGGTTTTAATATAAAGCTCCAGGAGAGTGTGACAGAGTCTAAATCACTGGCTTGTTAACCTTTTCAAGGGCTCTTGGTGTATTTGTACACGTCCTCCCAACAAGCATCTCTAGTTTGTTGTTGGGGCCCAGTTGTGCTTTCACTGAAGTCAAGGGCACTTAGGACTATGTTTGTTGTTTTCAACTCAGTACCTCCTGTTACCCATTTCCCTCTTTAATAGCACTTACATTTATCCAAAGCCAGATTAATGAGATAATGTCATAGTTCTTATTTATTTTATTAATTTCTATACACTTATATCCCGCACCCTCCTGCTCACAATGGCAGCTCGGGGCAGCTTACAACATCAATAAATTAAAACAATTATAAAATTAAAACTTGTTAAAACTCATAAAATCAATGAAATGCATTTAAAAGGGCCACATTCCAGTTGAAGTCAATGCACATTTGAGATATGAACAGAGTGGTCTACACATATCTAAGGTCCTTTTTACACAGACACTCTAACATTGATAAAATTGGTGTCACATTTTATTATACATGATACAGGGCAACACTGCAGCCCATGTTGCAGGGCCCTTTTCACACGAGATGCCTCCACCCAGTTTCGCTGGGTGGATATATTTGGAGGTGTCTGTATAAACACCACTTGCAGTGGGTGGGGTGCATTTCTGTGGGTGGAGAGGGTGGAGGCATCTGTGTAAACACCAGCCTCCCATCTCCACCCACCACCTGATTTCTCTGTGAGTGGGTGGAGATAGGTGTTGCGCGGGAGTATGCACACACCTACACCCACCACAAGTGGTGTTTACACAGATGCCTCCACCCAGAGAAATGCACCCCACCCACCGTAAGTGGTGTTTACACAGACACCTCCACAAATCTCCACCCAGCGAAACTGGGTGGAGGCATCTCATGTGAAAAGGGCCCATGTTGCAGGGCTGCAGTGTTGCCCTGTACCAAGTATAATAAAATGTAACACCCATTTTATCAGTGTTAGAGTGTCTGTGTAAAAAGGGCCTATGTAATTAGCTCTATATCTTTCTACTAAGAAAGAAAATAACAACAAAATATAACACCCTTATTCACCAACACACTCCATTGGGCAAACTTAATTAATTTCAGTGGTGCTAATTCAGATTTACAGTAGCATTAATGGCAGCAGGAATGTTCCATAGTGATTGGGTATTCTTAACACCTGCAAAATACACAGTGGCAGTAAAATACATTAAAGGCAAGCATTGCTGATGTTGTTCAAATAGGCTCAAGTCCAGCAAAGTGCTTATGAATGTACTTAATTTTCAGAGTGTGAGTAGTTTCATTCATTGAGTGCTTTTAGACAGATGGCTGCCCCAGTACTGGTCACACCAGCCTGCTTCACCCCTGAGTGTTCCGACGTCTAAAGTTGGTCCCACCACTGTTGTGCAGATGGAGCAGAATGTTCCTGCTCTGGGGAAGCCCCGCCAGCTGTGTTCTGGAATATCCTAGAGCACTGGTGGTGGAGCAGGCTGGCCAAACCCGGGGCACTGGCCTGAAGCAGAGCAGTTGTCTATCTGCTTGATGGACCCATGCTACAACTCCACTTTCAGCTGGCTGTTGCCCCAGGCAACACCATGCAGGCACTAGCCTAGAGCATCAGACAATCATCCACAACTCTATGGTGTGTGTGTGGGCGGGGTGTGTGGGGGAGGTGCCACACAGGTAGACTGCAGCTGACCCAGGTGGGGCTGCAGGTGTGTGGATGACGGGTACACCACCAGAGCAGCTCTGAGGGCAGCTGCCTCCGCATCCTTTAAAAGTAGGGATGGGCGAATGCGGTTCGGAAGTTTGGAGTTTGGACCAAACTCGACCAGTTCGGTCGACCGAGCCGAACTTTCGAACCAAACTCGATTTTTTAACCAAACCAAACCGAATTTCCAAACTCGGCTCTGTTCGCCCATCCCTAAAAGATAATATTCCATTTAGTTCAATGGGGTTTGAATTTCTGCACTTTGTTTGGAAGTTCAGAGTTTGGACTGAACTCCAATAGTTCAGTCGACCGAACCAAACTTCCGAACTGAACTGAATTTCTGAACCGAACCAAATTTCCGAACTCAGTTCTGTGCGTCCATCCCTATTTAAAAGCACCCGTTGACTTCAGACCTTAAGCAGTTCATCTAACTGAGGCTTTCTACCATTAACTGTATTTATCAAATTTTAAAGGACTAAAACAGGCTCTTCAAATCAAAGTGCTTCATTTGAAAAATTGTGGTTTTGCATATAGCCAGGCAATGGAGAAAACACAGTGAACATGAGTTTCTGCATATGCTTATCCTGGGGCACAGAGGTGTAAGTAGTAGGAGCTGGTGTAGAGTTTACAGTTTCCAAGAGGGAGGGTGGAAGGTCATCACTAGTGTGTGTATTGGTGTGAGGGAGGGATCCAGCCTCACGCCTACTCCCATGTCTCATTGCAACAGTGCCAGAACTCGTAACAAGCAATTAGGGTTCTGTATACACTCACAGATAAAATCCCAGGTCGAAAAGTGGATTCCTTTGGGGGAGGTGGAGAGACAGCCCTGTCTGCTGGCTCCTGGTAGGAACTTAAACCCTGAAGCCCCTGAATTGAAAACTATGCTTAGACAAACAGTACATTTAATGGGATTTATGCCTGCACAAAGTGCTTGGGCTGGTGCTATCTGCTTCGAACATTCTGCCCAAGGAATTAGTTTCTGAAGAGTCTAATGTACTTTGCCTTCCTTAAGAAATACCCAGTGTGTATTTGTTGTGAGATTCATGCTATTACATAGTAAACCCCCTATATAAAATATTTATATGGAAGGAGATGGAATGGGCATCCAAGATGTTTTTGATAGAAAAGCTCTCACAAGAGAGAACAAAGCCACAAGTGAACTGGGTAGGCTCTTCTACTTCAACCACATGCCTTGTTAAAAAGCCACAGGTGCTCACCACATGAGCAGAAGAGAAAGCTGTTTTGGAGAGTGCGTGCTATATTCAAGTTCAATGCAGGGTGCTTGCATGCATCTGTAATATATTGAAGTATTTTTTACTAGCGACTGTCAAGCATTTCAAAAGATAAAAGGAAGAAAGCTGAACTGAAGGGAGAAGGGAACTGAGATGACATGAGAAGGGCAGGAGGGACATTCTGGTAAGTTTTTGTGAGGAGCAATAATGGGGCTATTTAAATAGAGTAAGGCCTTTAGGAAAGAATAAGGGAGCAGTGCAGTTCTTCACCACCCCCTTTCTGCCAACAGTTTCTCTTGGTCTGCTTTGATTTAACAAAGTGGGGACTTTATGGAGAATTCAGAACTAGAGAGAAATCAAAGACAGCAGGTGAGAGACAAGGAAGATATTTATTCTTGGGGATTAATTGGGAAGTTGACCATTTTCTTCCTATTACAGATTGAAAGGAATTTCCCCTCAGGTTAGATTGCTCACACTCACCATGGGCCAGGCTCTGTCTCATGCCATCTTGCAGAGGTGTGCAGAGCCTGGCTCCAACACATGCTCCTGACTGTATAGTATGGGGGCACACAGTAGCATAGCTACTTATACCTACCGTAGATGCAGCATGTACAGGTGCACTGGGGCCCACAAGTCTGGGCGGCCCACAACACATGCAGGGTTGCTGTACATCTTATGTTGGGGGTACAGGCAGGATGAGGGAGCCCATTTCATCTTCTGCAGCATGGCCATTTTCAATCTAGCTACACCTCTGAGCGCAAAGCTCTGTTTCATGCCACTAGGCCATGTTGACCCACGACTCCAGGCTCAGAGGCCAGTTGGGAAATTTTAACAGTGAAATGAAATGAAATTTCTTTATATGGGCACAAGCTTTCACCATGACCCAACTAAAATAAGACAACAAAATGACAGATTACAGAAAAGTAACAATCGTTAGACACATCAAATATAAATATATCTGTAAAATCTCAGCAAAATCACTTATACAGAAGGCACATTCAGTGGATGTTGGTGTCTAATTGCCTGTGCCCTAAAAGCAAAGAGCGCAAGATTAGATGAAACTTGAAACTTTCTGACCGAGCAACCATATCAGCTTTTCCAGCTTTGAAAAATATCTAACTTTACTCAGCAATGGCCTGAGATAAAGATCTCTTATATCCTTAAAAAAGGACATTCTGAAACATAGTGGATTGTATCTTCCACAACACCAAAAGAGCAGGGGCAGCACCTTTGTTGTTTCAGAAGTTGTCACCTCTGACCGGCCAAAATAACTGTTGGCATTTGTTCTAAATGCAACCTGAATAAGGCAGTCATAAGTTTCCGAATCAAACCAATTTGCAAATACGTCTCTGTTTTCCAATCAGTTTTGCAGAGGGTATTTAACCTGGAGCTGTCCTACTAAATCAGTGATAGCAAAATTATTTTGGTGAGGGAGGGTGTAGCTACCATTTGACAAACAGGGACATTCGTCCCAGGGCCCATACTGATGAGGGGCCCAGTATCCAAGGTAACTAAGCCACCCTTCCCCTCCCTCTTTTTTTTCTTTTTTAAAATATCCACCTGAGCTGGCTGGTGGCCCTTTCAGCTGCTGCATGGGCCCCCTCCCTGACCATGGTTACAACATTGTGTCTGGCACAATGTTGAAACCATAGGTAGGGAGTGGAAGGGGCCTCATGCAACAGTCTGCGTCAGGTAGGGTGGCTATACCTCCCCTTTAAAAGAGGATGTTTATGAAAAATACATGGTTCAGGGCTGCACTGGAAGCTATGTAGCCCTGCAACATGTATTTTTCATAAGCGTCCTCTTTTAAAGGGGAGGTATGGCCATCCTAGTATAAGGTCAGGTTACACTCACAAGCCTCGCAGTTCGGCTTGCCCCCTTGGTGCTGCATCACGAAGGAGGAGTCCTTCTCATCACCAGTCCAGATTCAGTCCAGGCAGGACTAGCTCAAGGGAGGCCCAGCCCGAGTGGGAAGGTACCCGGTGGTGGTTCCACTCATTAAGGGAACCATCGCCAGGCACCTTTCCGCTCCAGTGCTCCCCGCATTCAGCCGGACCAGCCTCTGGCCTCCAGGACTGCTTGAGTGGGCTGGGGAAGCAATGGCACTGCTGCTGCTGGCCGCGCTTGGTCCCAGCAATGGATGGGCCCAGCAGCAGGCCACCAGCAGCACGCTGAAGACTCTGCAGAGAGCAAGTAAGTCCCGAGAATCAGCAGACCAGGGTCCCTAGGCCGACCGACGGCTTCACCACCAGCAGGAAAAAAGAGAGGAGGGGCCCACGGACATTTCTTGTCCCTGGGCCCAACCCAAGCTAGCTATGCCCCTGTTGATGAGTAATGTCGTGACATCTCTGGAAGACTACCTTTTTTTCCCAGTAAGGAGAAAATCCTGTGGTTATCCTCAACATAGTAAACAAACGCCATAGTTGTGAGAACGTTGACTACAAACAGCAGCCAAGGAGACTTATGTAGGCGGGGGCATTCTAGAATCTCAATATAACACATCTTAGGGAATTGTGAGGGTGAAAAGTTAACATTTTAAACCAGTAACCCAAAAGCCTTCTAATGACAATAGTTACTAACAAATCTGTAGCTAGTTCCAATAGCAAAAAAGCTGAAGGAACAGAATTAAGCAAGCAATTAACTCCAAGAAATTAACATAAAAACTTATTCTGGGGAATGTCAATGCTGGAGTCGGCCGCGTGTCTCCAAATTTATGTCCCATAGAGAATATGGGGCACCATCTTGGCCTGGAAAGCTTTTGCAGTGGCTAAGAGTGATATTGATGCGTACATATCATGAAAGCACTTTACCACTTGGGCAGATTGTGTAGCCCTAATTTTAACTTGTCGGATATGATTATTCCAAGCAGAAGGAAAGGATAGTGTAAGACCTAGGGCATTTTAATAGTCCTGCTTAGCCTCCAGAGGGCGGCATGACTGGATAGCTCAAGGCATAACTGTCCCATCTAAAGCAGGATGCCTGGTCACTATAACTCTGTCGTATGTGCAACAATGGTTGGGGATTTGCTACAGTGTTGGAGGGTTGTATAGAAGCTCTTCTCTCACTAGTTCATTATTTCAGCGGGTGCCATCTGTTCACAAAACATAACAGCAACAGGGTCTAGTACTTACTAATTACTGAATAACCCCAGCTTTTCAAAATTTCTGCTTAGTTATATGTGAGAAGAAAGACTTCTTAATTTTCCCTATTGAAGAGATTTTTTTTCTTATCCTCACATAACTCAAATAGCTGAAGGTGATTATGCTTGACAGAAAGCTCACCTTCACATGGAAAATTTTAGTTCAGAATATTATGAGTAAAATGAAAATGGTATTATGATGAATGTCCCAGCATAACATTAATTATAGCATATGGTAGCTATCAGCAACTGTAATATATGATTCGTACATATTTATTTTTAAAGGATTAGGGTATATTATAAGTTATTGCTGAGTGCTCCATATGTACAATATAGCAAATAAATATTATGCATTCTTCAAGCATTGTTTCCGCAAGGGTCTGGGGGACGTATGATAAAAGTCTCCCTCTTGCCAGTTACACTCCTTTGTTGTTGCTGTGTACTACCTTTATGTAATTTGGGGTTTGGAATTTTATACCTGAGGAGGCTAGGATAGCATTTTTTTTGCCCGTTGTGTGCAAGATGTTGGACAAAAAAAATTTAGCAGTCCCTTTTGACTTTGGACTTTATTGAACTTTGTTTTGGTTTTCAGTGTTCAACTTTTCTTTCTCGCTTCTCCCTGCTTGAAAATATAT
>QEPC01008995.1:1186691-1198548 GCA_003113815.1 Sphenodon punctatus | reverse complement strand
CCTGGCACATGTTTGGGTGGGGGGTGCTGCTCGTGCTCATGCCTGACTGCTGGAAGAGCCCCCACACTACAGTACCCTCTCTCTCTGTGGCAGACATCCACTGCCACCCGCTGATGCCCACTGTTTGTGCCTAACTGATGCCCACCGCCAATACACCCACCCACACGCCAGTGATCTCGCTCTAACAGATGGTATTCTTCTTGTCCTCACAGTAAAAAAAAAGTTTACAAACCTGGCAGCAGTGGCAGCACCTCCTGTGCCTGCCAGCTCTTTCTCCTCCTCTGCCACCAAAGGTCCAGCAGCAGCGGCAGGAGAAACCTTTTCTTCCACCACTGGCTCTGCCACTTTGGCTTCCCCCAGGCCTGGCATTTAATGGTCACATTCTTCATTTTTTTTAAAAAACAAGCACACTCTCCAACCAGTCAAACCAACAGTCACCCAACCAGCCAAACCAACAGTCAAACCAAAACCAACACACAGTCCCACACAAACACAGCGAAAACACACCAAACACCCAGTCAGCCACAACACACACACTCTCGCGCCACACAGCTCCTCACACAGTCGAATTTCCGGTTTCCGGCACGATCACGGGATCTCACAATACCTTTTTCTGAACGCCCGAACCGAACGCGACCGGACCGAACGACCGAACCCGAAGTTGGCGACCGAACCAAACGACTGAACCGAACGACCTGACCGAACAGGACCAAACTGAACGATCGAACCCGAACCGTGATCTGTTAGAACATTCCTATTAGGAATTTGAAGGTATATGGTGTTTGGGTGGGTAATGGGTTTTAGAAGTGGGATGGAGGGGCAGCCTGACTCTCTGCAGCACTGCCACTGTGCCACTAACTCTCCCTGAGTTGATAAAATAGTATACAAGAAACTGCTGAACTGCCAAAGAAGCAAAGTAAGATGCTCTAGCAAATCCAACAAGCAGCAGCCAACAAGCACTGATAGCACTTCAGCCACAGCTGGCTACTATCTCTGCAAGGTGCCAAAGATATCAAGGACTCAGAGCAGAGTGAGCTGTGCAGGGCTGAGGAAACTTGTTTCCCTGTCACCCAGCACCCCTGATACATTGGAAGCATGTGCAAGAGTCCGTCTTGTGAGTCTGCCACCATTGCCATGGTGAATGTGATGTGAACTCACTGGCGTGTTTGTGATGCCAATTGGTCAGCAGAGAAGTCAGCAGGTGTCTCTTAACTGTCTGTACTGTGCTATCCCCCTGCCCTCTGTTGCTTACTTTAGTTTGAGCTCTGTTAATTGGTAAACAAATGGGCAAGAATGGAACATGAAAATGAATGAGTTTTTCATTCGTATCCAGGTTCATTAATTTGACAATTCATTATCAGAACCTTGTTCCTAAAATGAATGGGGCTTCATTCATTTTAGGAACTATACAATACAAAAATGAACTGCACCCCCCTACAAAATAACTAAACCAAAATATCTGGAATGAATACCCAATGAAACACAAATAAATAACAGTTGTTATACATGTAACAGGGCTATGGGGACTGGCAGAGTGGGCTCAGACTGGCAGAGTGAAAATGGGCTCAAGTGGAATGGAGCATTGACTCTTTAAAACCATAAAGCAGTGATGTTAATGAGTCACCTGATGATCTGAGACATTGGAAAGTCTTGAAGCCAGAGAGGCAGAAGCCAGTTGGAGAAGCCAGAGGGGAAAGTAGGAAGCGGTGTGGCTTATACACTGTGTTGTGCCAGCAGGAGAGGAGAGAGCTCTGGAGACCCTTGAGAGAGAGTTAATGGAGAACCAAGAGTTGGAGTAGCTATTCCCAGTGCACCCAACCTGGAGACAGAGCCGGGACTACAGGTGTGATCTAACCAGGCTACTGGCAAGGATTTGGCTTGGCTGGGCTAGAGCGGTTTCAGGAAGAAACTCCTGGGGACCTACCTGTTTCTTTCTGGGAGAAGCCCCTAAACTGAGAGGACTGGGACTGGCTAGAGGAGAGTGTGGAGGCCCGCATATAAAGAGTCAACCTGCCCAAGCCAAGCAGGGTTCAGGACCAAGGGACTAAAGAGAACATTGTGTGACAGTAAGCTAGCAAGTTCCCCATATAAAGCTTCTGAGGGAAGATAACGCCCTAGGTACGCACTGTCACAATCTGCTGTGACAGTTTTGGTTTGGATAGCACAATGCAGTCAATTTGTTTGCGTGCCTGAAGATCCATCTCAACTCTAATTTTAAGAGTTTTATGCTATCAATTAATTTAATGGACATAAAAACAATTGTTTAGTCTTTCTCAATTTGAATTACATTTTTTCAACTCGGTTTCAACAACACACTATGAAAATGCTATCAAGACACTGATAGGCTGAGTCATTTTTGCTTCAGTCTGACTACTGTGCAGTAGCCTCTCATCTTCTCTTGAGCAAAAGCACATAGCAATCAAACAAGTTGTTCTGTGAAGCAAGCACAGAAGAAAAGATGCCTGGTTTCCTGTAGACTCGTGTTTTATACCAGTTTGACTTGGTGACTGAACTATACAAAGATGCGACTTTGTAGTAATTCATCAAAAACACAATGGATTTCAAATGAATCCGGTTTATTCCCATTGCAGAAAACTTTCCATTTTGGAGCCTTCTGCTCCTTCGTCAAATGTGTTTTCTGTTGATATGAGTGATCAAAAGATGCAATGCTCTGTGGAATTCAATGATATTTGGGGGGATAAAAAGGAGCTACATCTCCCCTCCAAGTGAACTCATTTTTATGAAGTTTGGGTCTCTGCTTACATTTGCGGCTTCTACCTTTTTACTAGATTTGGTTGAAATCAGCCTACAGGATCAAAATTATTAAGCGGCACATTGTGCCTGTCCTCATGCACATAGAGAGAATGAATCCACAAATGGTCTTTCCTGAACTGGCCTCTTGAAAGGGAAGAGTTACTAGCTGGAAGCCTGTGTTAGGTATGGTGGATCGGTTTAATAGAACAAATCTTTTGCTGGTGAAAATGGCTAGAACCACTGTCATTCCTCCTGAATAGGTAGGGGAAAATGTTTACCACTGGAATGTGCAATTTAATGGCAATACCAGTAATGAATTAATGTACATTAGACTATCTTCCAAGTCATGTATCTTTCATCACACACCTTTTTGTGCTCAGTAATCCCTAAACTTACATAATGCAGAGAAAATGGCATTCAAAGTGATCTTTATGAATTTTTTTTGTGTTTCATAGCTTGAAGATAAGAGCTTCTGTCTGCTGTGGAAAGTCTCTGTCAACAGAATCTGCTTGATCAAAGCATCCTTTGTCAGTTATTAGTAGAAGGAGTGAAAATCCACTAAATTGTGATTCTCTGTTATCTGTAGCATTTTCAGCTTGCAGCTTTTTTAATTTTCATGCTTTCCAAATTGTAACAATAGTTTAACATTTGAAATATGTTTTTGGCATGCAGCTGGGGGAGTTTCAGAGAAAATGTTTATTTTGTTTCTCTTCCTTGGAGAATAATTGGGGATTTTTTCTCATGCAACACATTTCTATTTGCTTGTGCAGTGCTGCAGCCTGATCCTGTAGCTTGTCTATATACAAGTCATTAGCCATTATAGTTGCTTACTTTGGCCTCTATAATTAGTAACATCATTGTCATATGCAGGACAATAGCCAATTCACAGTATTAAAATGGAAATGAAACCACTCTTTCATTGTTTAAGGAAATGGCTGATGAAGGTGTAATTGGCACGTACATTGCTAGAAAGTATGGGGTAGCCTCATACTCTGCTTCTCTCCAACTAATCCAACATAACATGAGTCTTTGTTTTTCTCCCATTATAAATTCATCATCATTTTAGAACCAAAATCTGTTGGCTTTCTTTCGTGCTGCTTGCAAAGTTTTAATACAATTGAATCACTCGAATGACTGATCTTGCCACTATGCCTCATTAGGTAATTGAGTTAAATTGATTGCAGAAAAATATGACACACACACATGCACACACACACAATTTCAGAATGATTGGCTTGGATCAGCACTTGCCATTTCCCCACCTTAAGCTTTCTCTGTCTACTCTTGACAACATTTTAAATTGTCAACAGCAAGACACTGTATATTGGCAATGGAAACAATTGTTGGTCAGTCATGACCTAAAAGACTACTGTGTCAAAAGCTCCCTTGAGCAAAGGATTCCGCTTTTAGGCTGGAAAACCCTTCCTTGTTCTTCCAAAGATATCAAGCAGAAATGAATGTTTTAAGAAGAGGGCAATAGTTCCCTAATTTTATCATAGCATCCTACCAAGCACTTGAGGACCTGCTGTGTGCTAGAATGCTAATTTTGAAACTATCTAGATTAATCAAAAACCCTCCAAGGATGAATCTCCAGACTCTGCTGTTAGATCAAGTATAAGGGTAATTTCAGAATCTATGAGATCGCTGTTCACCACACTGAATCACAGTGGATCCCGTGAGGTGGCAGCGATCTCGTGAATGTCTATTTGCTCCCGGCCAGATGTTCACCACAGGGAACGCCCAGCCAGGATCAAATTGACCACGGTTCTGGAGGTGAGACCAGCCTCAATTCCAGAATCATGGGGTATTTTCAGACATGATAGGGCCTGTATTGGCCCCGTCACGGAATCAGCCTTTGATCCCACACCATGATCAAACCGGCACGTCCAACAGACGTGCTGGCTGATCCTGGCGGGGAATCGGGGAGGGGCCGGGGCCACATGGCACAACATGTGGCCACACAGCCCCTTCCCCCCACGCTCCCTCGCCACCCGCCCTCCTGGGAGATGGGTCACGGCCAATGCAGCTGCAGCGCCCGCCTGCAGTGACCACGGCCCAGAATCCCGCCGCTGATTCCGGGTCATGGCAGGGGGACAGATGTGATGATCTAGGCTCACGGGGGGGAATCGCATTCACCACATAATCGGAGATGGTCCAGGCAGGACCTCCATTTGCGTGGTGAATGTGATTCCCCCCCATGATTCACAGGGGTGAACATCTGGGGGGAACTTCCATTCCCCCATCAGATGTTATGAGATCACGATCACCATATGGGGATCCACTGTGGGTGAGCGTGATATCGTAATGTCTGAAAATACCCATGGTTAGGTTGGCCGGCAATGGTTAGGTTGGCCCATCTGGGATGAGGCTAGCAATGGCCACAATGAATGTCTGCTTTCCAGCCCCATCCCAGAATCGGGTCCCAACCATGGGACAGGATCAGGCACAGCGGCCTGATTGGCCACTATGCCCACCCATCTCCCCGAGGGTGGGTGGCCATGGACAGGCAAGGGGCGGGGCTGAGCGGCCACAGGTTGTGTCATGCAGTCATACCCCGTCCCTGATCCCTCTCTGCAATCAGGCCAGCACGTCTAAAGTCCAGATCCCAATCCAGGGTTCAGTGTGACGGGCCAAAAGGCCCATCACGTCTGAAATTACCCTGATTTTCCCTGATCTGAAACTACAGTTAAAAAGGGCAAATGGCTTGAATTCAGCTAAAGTGGCAAATTGTCTTTTCCCTCTGGTCTATACTAATTCCCCTAGCATTAAAATTCTCAGAAGGACGTAAAACTTTGTTGATCAGATTGCTCTGCCAGCTGAATATTCTAATGCCTTTTGTTCTGGTATGAATTTTGGCTATTACAATGTAAAAGGGCTAAGCTTCCATTTCAATTGTTGCTATTGTTGGGAGGCCGCTGTTTGTAATTTTTGTAGCCAACATGAATAACATTTATTTGGAATGGTTTGAATTTTTAAAAGATGTGACAAAAACTAACAATGGCCATTTATACTCACACACACACACACACCCCACGCTCAGTGTTCGGGTGGGTGTGCGGCGGGGGCAGTCCGTGTACACAGCTGGTGGTGGGTGGGGAATTGGGTGTGCAGCAGATGTGTGCCCGTGTAAACACCGTGGGTAGTGGGTGTTTGTGCGTGCGCGCTCCCACCACACACCCACCTCCACCCACAGAACCCTCCGGTAAAACGGAAGAGGCTCCGTGGGTTTAGGTGAGTGAGGATGGGTGTAGGTGGGTGGGTGTCCATGTAAACAGACACACACCTACATCCACCATGCCAAAACACTCCACCCCATCCATGTATTAAAGTCCATAGTACAGGCTTTTAAGTGCTGGTATTTTAAAAACCACTTCTTCTGTAGGGACCTGCCTGCCAGTTGAATTCCATTGAAGACCACTGAGTTGCTTTGAAAGCCATGGCTTTCCTGAAAGGAGAAAGGTTAAAGGGCCAGGACTGTGAAAGCTGGTCATAACTTACAAAGAAAAAGCAATTCTGAATATTTATGTAGTATCTACTTCTATTTTTCTGATTTTTGAACCCCATACATTTTGAATTTTCACAGAACTTTGGAACATAGGAAGCATTTTGGACTGGAGCACATTCAAAAATAATAATAATCAAAGAGCAACTACTGTTGGAAAATAGTTTTATTTTATTGCCAGAATATAATACAGCCTGCACCTGATTCCATTCTTAACCATGCCAGTATAAACTCAGGACTTAGAACTCATGGAACTCTAGACAGGTACCCTTAACAACTGCATAATGGGCTTGACACTCATGTGTTGTTTTTTACCTGTGTCCCCTCCACAAGGTGGATATGGCTGCTGGCTGTGGCCTCGGAGGCCCTGATCCTTCCATCCTATCCACTGCATGTGTGAGGTGAGGGGGCAAAAGGAGCAAGGCAGTAAAGCAGGCAGTCATATAGGACCCCTGAAAAAACCCTCTGTCCATACACTCTTGTGTCACAGTCAGTATGGTGCAGGGTAAGAGGGTGAAAGGACTGTGGCAATAAGGTGGGCATGTGGCTGGGCATGTAAAGCATAGAGTGATCTGTGGTTACATTGGGTATTTTCAGATGTTACGAGATCACACTCAACCACAGTGAACCACAGTCAATCCCGCGGCAGGGCCAAAGTGCCCTAAACGTCTGTCGGCAGCCGCCAGATGTTCACCATGGTCAATACCCACATGGGGTCAATTTCAACCACGCTTCCAGAGATCCCCGCCGGACCATCTCCGAAAGCATGGTCAAAGAGATTCCCACCGGGAAACAACAAAAAGTAACGTCTGGAGGGATCACCGGCCGGAATTTAAAAAATGATTCCCAGCCGGGGACAAAGCACGCAGCATCACTGTCAGGCAACCAGCAACAACACAGGCACTGGAGGGAGATTTAAAGGGCAATCTTCAGCAGGGAAGTGTTCCGGGAAGGAGCGAGCAGGGAGGCAGAAGAGAGCGGTGCAAGAGAGAGCGAGGGTGGAGAAGGAGGAGGCAGTAGCAGTGATGGAGGAAGTGCAGGCAGAGGAGGGGGAGGTGGGGGTTGTGCTGAGATTGGAGGAGGCGGAGGGACAACACCAGCAGCAGCCGGGACAGGATGCCCCAGGGATATCAGCCGCACCGGGGGAGGAGGCACCCCAGAAACGGGTAAGGGGAACAAAGGGGTGGGGAACAGGCAGCACAGAGGCATCAAGGGGGGGCAGGGGTCCCGCCCAGGCACCCGGCAGGGAGGGGGGAAAGGGGGCAGGCCACGAGAGGGGTCAGAACTGCACCCAACCATAACCCCCCCTCCCCTGCATCCCGCAGACATGGAAACGGGCCCAGGTGGATGAGCCCCTGGAGGACACCGGCCCAGCCCAGGAGGAGGAGGAGGAGAACCCACAGGGGAGATGGGGGAGAAAGCCCTACCACAGAGGGGGGCAGTGGGGGTTGGGAGACCCAGGACTTCATAAGGATCTGGTGGACCCTGGAGTACCAGTTAGAGCTCACGCTCAACCAGAGGAATGAGCATGTCTATGAGGACATAGTGTGGGAATTGGGAGTGGCGGGGCACCAGTGCACCGTGGCACAGTGCCGCTCTAAGGCCAAAGAGCTGAAGAGGGGGTACAAGGCCATAAGGGACAACAATTGGAGGTCCGGACACAGAGCCTGGACCGCCCCCTTCTACGATGCCCTGGATGGCATTCTCCACATGAAGGGGTTGATAGTTGCCCCACAGTTCATGGGGAGCGCAGTAGTCCAGGCAGGGAATGGGCCGAGGTACACCCTCCCCTCGCCACCCCCCTGGTAGGCACATGCTTCAGGGCCCCAGACCCCCAGGAGGAACACCCCAGGACCTCCGGCACCTGCAGGCCCACCCTGGACAGCAGCCTGGAGAGCACCCACCCCCAGGCCGGACAGGCGGAGTCTGAGGCCGGCACCCTCATCAGCCTCAGCCAGTGGTCCCAGGGGGAGCAATCCCACACCAAGGGGCCAGTCTCAGAAGGATCGGAGACCAACATTGAGGGTAAGCAGGCAACTGGTAGGGGAGAGGGACCGGGGCCCCGGGGGCAGGAGTCAAGGGGGAGATGAATGGGCCGGGGCTAGCCCCAGCCCCCACAGACAAGGCGGGAAGGGGCCCCGGGCCCTGCCCAGCCACCCGCACACCCCTACACCAACAACCTCCCCCTCTTCACCCACAGGGCATGGAACACCCCGGAACCAGACCCAGGCAGCCAAGGAGGCTGGCACCAAGGAGCCTGGGCAGCAGGTGGAGGAACCAGCTGAGGCACATGGTCCGGGTGGGAGGGCCCACTGGGGCACTGGGAGAGGGACCCGGGACACTCATGGCAGTGTGAGGGGCCAGGGAGGGGGTGGTAAGGGGCTGGGCAACACCCCTGGGGGGGGCCACAGAGCCCCAGGCCCATCCCAGGGCCGGGGAGGGCTCCTGGGCCGGCAGGCGACTCACCTTCCTCTACCCTACAGGGAAACCCCAACAGCCACTGTCTCCAGGGCCCCTGCCCCCAGCCCAGCACATGAGGGAGCACCGGGCACGGGTCCACTGGCGGAAGGAGGACCAGGCGGAGGACATCATCCAAACCTCAGTGGAACAGGGGGAGAGAATGATAGCAGTCATGGACCAGATGGAGGCAGCCATCGAGCGGTCCCTGGAGAGGGCAGAGGTGCAGGAAAAGAGGCTTCAGGCTGAGGTGCGCCTGGAGCGGAGGTGCGAGCACCGGGAGCACAGCAGGCAGGTGGAAGCCCTCGGGCAGCTGAAGCAGACCATCACACGGATGGTGCGGGAGCACTCTGCAAAAATGGACAGGTCCCATGATATTGGGACCTCCCTGCTCCTGCACATGGGCACCATGTATGCCTATGTGATGGCAGCCAACCCTCCAGGCACCCTACCTGCCCAGGGCCCATGTCAGGCCCCTCGGTGCCCCCACCCCTCCCCAACCTCCCCAGCTGCCCTGACGCCCGCAGGGGCTGCGCATCCGCCTCCTGGTCCCCCCTGCCCTCCGGAGGGTGCAGCCACTCAGGGGGGCCCCCTGGGTCCAGGGCCTCCCCTCTCCACCAACCACCGGCTGCCCCGCTGGTCCAGGAGGCAGCCCAGGACACTGCTGGGAACACTGACAGTGGTGGTAGGGGAGCTCACAGGGCTCGGTGGCGAACACTGGGCACTCAAGGGGGCATCTCAGGAAATGTGGGGGACAGGGGGGAAGGGTTGGAAGGGGGAGGGCAGTGTGAGGTGGGGGGCACTGTAGGAGGCAGGGGCTGGCAGGGGGAGGGAGAGGGGTTGGGTGCAAAGGTATACGTGGGTGAAATAAATGTTTTTAGCCCTATATTGCCTACCGTGCCCATTACTGGGCAACAGGTGTGGTGTGGTGAGGGTTCGGATTGACTCCCATGTAGGGGCCAGCCGATGGACCCCCTGGGGGTGGGCTGGGTTGTGGAAGTCCTCACACCTTGGCTTCCTGGCTGATATGCCTCACCAGGGCATCCCGAATGCACTTGGAATAACGGTACTCCCTTGGGTTCTCAGCGTTCATGTACAGGGGTACGGGGCCAGGGGGTCGGATGGTCTTGGGGTATTCCAGGGCTGCCTCCTCGGTCTCGCACACATTGTGAAGCACACAGCAGGCCCTGATCACCAGGGCCAAGGTCTCCAATGTGTAGTCCAGCCGGCCAGCGAGGCTCCTCCAGCGCTGCTTGAGGGCCCCAAAGACTCGCTCCACCACGGTACTGCTGGAACACAGGTGGGTATTGTATAGCACCTCCACAGGGTTGCGTCTGACAGGGTAAACCTTCATTAGCCACTGGGTAAGGAGATAGACAGGGTCTCCCAGGATACAGGGGGACATTGGTACCCCCTCAATCCAGGTCATCCCCATGTCAGTAAAGTCCCCGCGGAACATCCAGGCATAGAAGGGGGAGATGGTCATGATCCGGGCATCATGACTGCAGTCATAGTTGCCCATGTAGATGTCTATGAACTTTCCCCGGTGATCCACAACCACCTGCAGCTGCAGGGAGTGATACCCGTGCCTGTTGACATACTCTGCAGCCTCCCCTGCGGAGGGGCGGAGGATCTCCATGTGGGTGCTGTCCACGGTGCCCATGCAGTTGGGGAGTCCTCCAGCTGCAAATCCTGCCATCACAGACCCCTGGTCCACCAGCTGGATCATTCTGTACAAGAGCACATCCTCCACAGTCTCGCAGACATCCTGAAGGATGCAGGCAACGGTGCTCAGGCCTACCCCGAAATGCTGGGAGATGGACCGGCAGGAGTCAGGCGTTGCTAGGGCCCAGACCCCTATAGACACCCACATTTTAATTAAACACAGACTTGCTGTCTGACCTTAGGCCTGTCACCTAACCTAATGTCTTAGATCACCCATACAGGAAAGAGTGGCAAAGATATTTCCCCAGCCTTACAGATGCTTGTGTGACATTTTATCCTTGAATATATAAAGCAAGTTTCTATGTTCTTAAAATATTGTAAATATAAAATCTAACACTCCTTCTCCCCAAGTTATCAGCTTGTGAAATGTACTTATGACATATAAACTTTGGGATTTTGATTGATAAGATTTCCATAAGGCATGCAATAGTGTCTATTTGAACTGAAATGAGTACCTGCAAGAAAAGGTATACCCAACAGATTTTCAGTAGCTGAATCGACTTCAGTCATTTATTTCATTTTGGAAATTTATACCCCGCCCCTCCTGCAAAGCAGCCCGGGACGGCTTACAACAATAAAAACACAATAAAAACAGTTTAAAACATCCAATATAATAATATTAAAACAGGGCTAAAAAACAAATAAGATAATAAAAAGTAGATAGGTGGGGAAGCTAAAAAACCCTTACCCTACCCTCCAACCCTGCCCAAAGGCCTGGGCGAACAGCCAGGTTTTGCAACTTCGCCGGAATGTCAACAGGCAAGGGCCCAGGCGAGCTTCCTCCAGAAGTGAGTTCCAAAGGCGCGGCCTGGTCACCGAGAATGCTCTCTCCTTTGTGGCCCCCCGCTTAACACGGGGGACCTCCAAGAAGGCACCCCCGGCAGGCTGAAGGAGCCGCCCTGGGGCACGGAGGGCGAGGCGGTCCCTGAGGTATGAGGGGCCCAGACCATGTAGGGCTTTATAGATCAAAACCAACACCTTGAACCTGGCTCGGCACGCTATCAGCAGCCAGTGCAGAACTCGGAGCACAGGTGTAATATGCTCCTGATGGCCCATCCCTGTAAGGAGACGAGCCGCCGCATTCTGCACTAGCTGCAGCCTCCGGACCAGGAACAAGGGAAGCCCCATGTAGAGCGCGTTGCAGTAGTCTAGCCTTGAGGTGATGAAGGCATGGATGAGGGAGGCCAGGTCCAGGCCGGAGACGAACGGACGCAGCCTACGCACCAGATACAGCTGGTGGAAGGCAGTCTTAGCGACTGCCTCCACCTGCCACTCCAGGTGGAGGTCTGCATCCAATATCACCCCCAGACTACGAACCTGCTGAGCTATAGGAGGGCGAACCCCCCCCAACCAGGGGGGCCACTACCTCCTTCGGTCTCCCCACCAACATCACCTCTGTCTTATTGGGGTTGAGTTTCA
>QEPC01008995.1:1147005-1160195 GCA_003113815.1 Sphenodon punctatus | reverse complement strand
TTATCAGCTATATTCCACAATATATAACTTCTCTAACATTCAGTGTTATTAGTCCAAACACATATTATGACCCCAACTAAACCACAATTTCTTCAATACATTTTGCATTTGTACACATCCTTGCTGCCAGGAGTAATATACAATTCCCTTTACAATAACCCATCCAAAGGCCTTTCCCATACCTGAAACAGTAAAGCATAAGCTTGTGAATCAATCCTCCAGGCCAGACTCTGGAGCTTCCTGAAGTAAAGCCTTCTGTCTCTGACTGGCAAGAATTGAGCAACTCCCAAAAGGAGCGGCTAAACTTACTCCACAGAGTTGTGCCTTTTCTTCCTAATACAGAGAACCCAGTCATGTGTATGACTACCAATTTCTCCAACCCCCTCTAGTGGAGACACCAATATCTCTATATCCTAAAGGGAGGGTTACACTAGCACCTTGAATTGTGCCCTGAAGACAATAGGCAACCAGTGAAGATTCTGAAGCACTGGTGTTATATGCTCCTGTCAACCAGCCCCCGTAAGGAGTCGGGCCGCCGCATTCTGCACCAGCTGCAACTTATGAACAGTCTTCAAGGACAGTCCCACGTAGAGCGCATTGCAGTAGTCTAGCCTCAAGGTAATGAAGGCATGGCTGATGGTTGCCAGTTCTGAATCAGGAAGAAAGGGCCATAGCCTTCTCACCAGATGGAGTGTCTGAAAAGCACTCCTTTCCACCAACGCCACCTGAGATTTCAGATGCAGTGACGGATTCAAAAGCACTCCAAGGTTGTGAACCTGAGGGCATCTTTAGACATAACAAAGATTGTGTGTCAAAACACCTAAGCACATGTTTGGTTGTTGTGTGTAAGTACCATAATAATCCCAACACCAATTTTGCCACCTGTTGAATGCACGATGTGAACACCATTGATTCACAAGGACAATTGCATGTTCCAGCTGAAAACATGGCCAATATTGCATCTAATGATATTGCATGGCATGTTAGCAGGTACAACATAGGGAATGAGGTGGCACCACTTGTGTGCTGAGATTGGGGGGCAAGCAAAACACCAATTTGCCCCAGGATGGGCTGTGTGTCTAAGCAGCCCCACATGGTGAACACAGAGTCAAACCGGTGTTCATATCAAGGTCAAAACATACATTCAGATATGTGTTGACATTATGTCTAAAGACACCTTGAGTGACCAGGGAGGGGGAGACCCAACTAATAACAGGGGTCCCAGTTCCCCACAAGTAACAAGGCCAGCCAATCATCATCACTTCAGTCTTGACAGAATTCAACCTCAATCGACCCACCCTCATCCAGTCCCCCACAGCAGCCAGGCAACAGGTAAGCATTGAGACTGCAGGACCTGGATCAGATGAAAAAGAGAGGACAAGCTGAGTGTCATCAGCACACTGATGACACCTCATTCCAAACCCCTGAATGATCTCACCCAGTGGCTTCATATACACATTAAACAAGGTGTGTGTGTTGGGGGGGGGGGAGTTGGAACCCTGTGGGACTCCACAGGGGCGATCATGAGGCAACAACGAGCAATCACCCATCATGACCCACTGAAACCTCCATGACAGGAAAGAGTGAAATCACTGAAGAGTGGTCCTGCACATCCCCTCCAAGTCCCACAGTTGAGTCAACAACACCTCATGATCAACAGTGTCAAAAGCCACTGATAGAGCTAATAGGATCATGCTCTGTCAATCTCCAGGCATAGATAATTGACCAAGGCCACAAGCACAGTCTTTGTGCCATGCCCAGGACAAAAGCCAGATTGAAAGAGGTCCAAGAAACCAATAGTATTCAGATAGGCCTGCAGCTGACATGTCACCACCCGCTCAATAACCTTCCCTAAAAAGGGAAGGTTAGAGACAGACCAATAGCTGACGTGGGAGTCAGCATCCAAAGATGTTTTCTTGAACAGAGGCCAGACAATCACCATCTTAAGGGAGTCTGACATCCTGCCCTCCCGAAGGGAGGGGTTGACAGCCCCAGACAGCAACGGCCCCAATGTCTCCCGGCTGGCTTTCACCAACCAGGACAGGCATGGATCTAATTCACAACTGGTGGCCTGCACAGCCACAAGCACATTCTCCGCATTGGGGGATGATAGCAACTGAAATTGAGTCAAATAAAAAGGACAAGGCTGTTATTCAGTGAATAGCTTTTCAAGTATTTTGGTGTATGGATTTAATGTTGATATACAGGTTTTGTGTTGCTTGGCTGTAATTGGTCAGATAAATCATATTCCCCTATTGGATGAGCATGCAAGTCATCCCAGGGTGAAGTCTTACAAGTGCAAATTCAGAATCTGGTTTCCATGAATGCCCATGCATACAACTTTGAAATTTCTGCTGCTAAGATTACTTGCCTCTTCATGGAAAACAAACACAAAAGGGGTGCAAAGGTGGATGATGCAAATCATTTTAAAATTCCAAATACATATTTATAGGGCATAGTTACCTTTATTCACCCTGTTCTACCAAGCATCAAACCATAACATGTTGTGATTATCTGGAGAGAAAAGAAAGACTACATAAAACCAGCATTTCCCTACTCAGCATATTACTATCTTCTTTCTTACTTTATCCAAATTATATCTTATTATTATTATTATCATTAATATTTAGGCCCAACCCTGTAGTTTCTTTATGTTATCCTGTGCTCCTCTATACACTGTTATTGAAAATTAGTGAGACTCCTAGTGAGTGCGGCAGTTGCAAGATACTAAGTGACTAAAGTGTGGGCCAGATTGTACAAGGTATTATGCAAACATTGAAAGACAGTCTCTGAAATGTATCTGCTTTATTTAGTGAACACACAAAGGTGTTTATGCAGTCTTGGCCTACATTTTAGTAGTTTGAGTGCTCTGTAGCTAATGTAGTAATAGAATAATGATCTGAAATATTTTCTTCTTATCCATAGGCTATAGTCCTAAACTGATTGAATTCAATGGCAAACTCCCATGGCATTTCATGGATGAGCATTGTGCCTTCAGTACATAAAATAGAGCTGAAACAGCTGGTAGATTCATTATTTGTGTATATTGTTTGAATTTTTGGATTGTTCTCTGATCATCCAAATAATATCCATGACCAAACTGAGTATCTGCATATCTGTTTTAGGTGTATTTCATTTTGGTTATTTTGGTTTTCAGGTTCAATTATTTCACTTCTCTGGTAACTTTGGTATTTGTTACATCATTTTTGGCAATTGTGTGTGCAAACAGAACGGGGTTCGGATGTTCAGCCATTCAGTCGTTCAGTTCAAAAACTGAGTTCGGGTTTGGTATTTCGGTTCGGGCACCTAGTTCAGGTTCAGTCATTCGGTTTGGTGGAGTTTGGTCCCGCCGAACATTTGGCAGAGTTTAGACCCACTGCAAGGCTTGGGATGCTCCAAGAACCCCCAGGGGTGCCGTGGCAGCAAAGCAGGCCATCAGAGACCCAGAAGCAGCAGCAGCAGAGATCGGGAAGGCTTGGTGCTTGGTACCCCGGGGGACAGACCTCCAGTTCTGCTCGCTGTATGCTGGCTGGGTTCTTCATTTCTAGTCNACACCATTGATTCACAAGGACAATTGCATGTTCCAGCTGAAAACATGGCCAATATTGCATCTAATGATATTGCATGGCATGTTAGCAGGTACAACATAGGGAATGAGGTGGCACCACTTGTGTGCTGAGATTGGGGGGCAAGCAAAACACCAATTTGCCCCAGGATGGGCTGTGTGTCTAAGCAGCCCCACATGGTGAACACAGAGTCAAACCGGTGTTCATATCAAGGTCAAAACATACATTCAGATATGTGTTGACATTATGTCTAAAGACACCTTGAGTGACCAGGGAGGGGGAGACCCAACTAATAACAGGGGTCCCAGTTCCCCACAAGTAACAAGGCCAGCCAATCATCATCACTTCAGTCTTGACAGAATTCAACCTCAATCGACCCACCCTCATCCAGTCCCCCACAGCAGCCAGGCAACAGGTAAGCATTGAGACTGCAGGACCTGGATCAGATGAAAAAGAGAGGACAAGCTGAGTGTCATCAGCACACTGATGACACCTCATTCCAAACCCCTGAATGATCTCACCCAGTGGCTTCATATACACATTAAACAAGGTGTGTGTGTTGGGGGGGGGGGAGTTGGAACCCTGTGGGACTCCACAGGGGCGATCATGAGGCAACAACGAGCAATCACCCATCATGACCCACTGAAACCTCCATGACAGGAAAGAGTGAAATCACTGAAGAGTGGTCCTGCACATCCCCTCCAAGTCCCACAGTTGAGTCAACAACACCTCATGATCAACAGTGTCAAAAGCCACTGATAGAGCTAATAGGATCATGCTCTGTCAATCTCCAGGCATAGATAATTGACCAAGGCCACAAGCACAGTCTTTGTGCCATGCCCAGGACAAAAGCCAGATTGAAAGAGGTCCAAGAAACCAATAGTATTCAGATAGGCCTGCAGCTGACATGTCACCACCCGCTCAATAACCTTCCCTAAAAAGGGAAGGTTAGAGACAGACCAATAGCTGACGTGGGAGTCAGCATCCAAAGATGTTTTCTTGAACAGAGGCCAGACAATCACCATCTTAAGGGAGTCTGACATCCTGCCCTCCCGAAGGGAGGGGTTGACAGCCCCAGACAGCAACGGCCCCAATGTCTCCCGGCTGGCTTTCACCAACCAGGACAGGCATGGATCTAATTCACAACTGGTGGCCTGCACAGCCACAAGCACATTCTCCGCATTGGGGGATGATAGCAACTGAAATTGAGTCAAATAAAAAGGACAAGGCTGTTATTCAGTGAATAGCTTTTCAAGTATTTTGGTGTATGGATTTAATGTTGATATACAGGTTTTGTGTTGCTTGGCTGTAATTGGTCAGATAAATCATATTCCCCTATTGGATGAGCATGCAAGTCATCCCAGGGTGAAGTCTTACAAGTGCAAATTCAGAATCTGGTTTCCATGAATGCCCATGCATACAACTTTGAAATTTCTGCTGCTAAGATTACTTGCCTCTTCATGGAAAACAAACACAACAGGGGTGCAAAGGTGGATGATGCAAATCATTTTAAAATTCCAAATACATATTTATAGGGCATAGTTACCTTTATTCACCCTGTTCTACCAAGCATCAAACCATAACATGTTGTGATTATCTGGAGAGAAAAGAAAGACTACATAAAACCAGCATTTCCCTACTCAGCATATTACTATCTTCTTTCTTACTTTATCCAAATTATATCTTATTATTATTATTATCATTAATATTTAGGCCCAACCCTGTAGTTTCTTTATGTTATCCTGTGCTCCTCTATACACTGTTATTGAAAATTAGTGAGACTCCTAGTGAGTGCGGCAGTTGCAAGATACTAAGTGACTAAAGTGTGGGCCAGATTGTACAAGGTATTATGCAAACATTGAAAGACAGTCTCTGAAATGTATCTGCTTTATTTAGTGAACACACAAAGGTGTTTATGCAGTCTTGGCCTACATTTTAGTAGTTTGAGTGCTCTGTAGCTAATGTAGTAATAGAATAATGATCTGAAATATTTTCTTCTTATCCATAGGCTATAGTCCTAAACTGATTGAATTCAATGGCAAACTCCCATGGCATTTCATGGATGAGCATTGTGCCTTCAGTACATAAAATAGAGCTGAAACAGCTGGTAGATTCATTATTTGTGTATATTGTTTGAATTTTTGGATTGTTCTCTGATCATCCAAATAATATCCATGACCAAACTGAGTATCTGCATATCTGTTTTAGGTGTATTTCATTTTGGTTATTTTGGTTTTCAGGTTCAATTATTTCACTTCTCTGGTAACTTTGGTATTTGTTACATCATTTTTGGCAATTGTGTGTGCAAACAGAACGGGGTTCGGATGTTCAGCCATTCAGTCGTTCAGTTCAAAAACTGAGTTCGGGTTTGGTATTTCGGTTCGGGCACCGAGTTCAGGTTCAGTCATTCGGTTTGGTGGAGTTTGGTCCCGCCGAACATTTGGCAGAGTTTAGACCCACTGCAAGGCTTGGGATGCTCCAAGAACCCCCAGGGGTGCCGTGGCAGCAAAGCAGGCCATCAGAGACCCAGAAGCAGCAGCAGCAGAGACCGGGAAGGCTTGGCGCTTGGTACCCCGGGGGACAGACCTCCAGTTCTGCTCGCTGTATGCTGGCTGGGTTCTTCATTTCTAGTCACCATCACGGCAGGCAGTGGCTGGCTGACTGGTCATGTGAATCACCACTGGGCAAGGCTACTTGACCAATTTGCAGAAGAGTTGGTTGAGATCTGGTGAGTAGGATGCCAGTCTGCAATGCCCAGCCCCGTATGGGTGCTGTGCCAGTCACCAAACCCTGGCCGAGCCTCTTCCCTGCCTGTAACGTAGGCCACAAAACCCTGAGGATGGGTCCTGGGGCTGGAGTGGCTATTACTTGATGCAGGGGAATGACAGCTCCCCGTGAGCAGAATGACAGCCCCAGAACTCTGACAGTGCGTCCTGGGACTAGAGTGGCTAGCGTCTAGATGAAGTGGATTGACAGCCTCCCATCCCTGTTACATATTCCCCAGAATCCTGATGGTGTGTCCTGGGGCTGAAGTGGCTGGCTGTTTCTTGATGTGGTGGAATGACAGCTCTGAGTGAGGGAATAACGGTCCCAGAACCCTGAAGGTGGGTCCTGGGGCTGGAGTAGCTGGCTGTTTCTTCATGTGGTGGAATGATGGCTCTGTACGAGCAGAATGATGGCCCCAGAACCCTGAGGGTGGGTCCTAGGACACGAGTGTCAGTTTCTGGATGAATTGGAATGACAGCTCCCATGTGGAGGGCCCTTATTCACTTACAGCATGGCCCAGGGACAGCCGGCTCTGCTCCTGTTGGACACAGACAGCTATTTGGACTTAGATGAGGTATCCAGCATCATCACTGAGGCAGGTGAGGAAATAGTCAAGAGGAGCTTGCTTGCAGACCGGCTGGCATGGGTGCAGCAGCAGCAGAGGTCCAGTCAGGGCTTGGTGGTTGGCAGCACTCCCACTTGGCCGGGCGTTGCAGGCTTGGCTCATACTCAACAGAACTCAAGAAGCTCTAATACCAATTGGTCAAGCCTTGCCCGGTGGTGAATCATGTGGACACCCAGTAGCAGACATTGGATTGCCCAGTAGCAGAACCCATGGCACAGCAGAGGTGACATTGGCAGCAGTGTCAGACATTGGATTGCCAGGGCACAGTACACATGGCACAGCAGACAGCAGCAGCAGGATTTGCTGTGTGCACCACCCATGGATGGTAGGAGCCAGAATGGTAGGATTTGCCAGGGAAGAGCTTCCATACAGCAGCAGATGGCAGCATCAGGATTGCTTGGGAACATTTGGATTGGCCAGGGAAGAGCACCCACAGACCATCAGACAGCAGCAGTGGGATTACCAGACCAGTGGGGCACATCACCCAGGGTTGCCAGGGCAGACAGACAGCTACCTTGGCATGAGAGGCAGGCAGACTGGGGCAGGGCTTCAGGTTTGCCCACAGATCAGGCAGACAGGCAGCGTGGCATGTGCAGAAGGCAGGCAGACTGAGGCAGACTTTGAGCTTTGCCCACATGGGCGGGAAGACAGGCAGCGTGGCATGTGCAGAACGCAGGGAGACTGAGGCAGGCTTTGAGCTTTTCCCATAGGGTGGGCAGACATGTGTAGAAGGCAGGCAGACTTAGGCAGGCAGACTGAGCTTTGAGCTTTGCAACCTGGCACTCAGATAGGCTGGCAAAGACTGTGCAATGTCATTTTCGTTATTGTCGATATCGATACTGATATCAATTGCAAAGATTTTATTATCGGTTTCGATATTGTCTGGTCCCGTGATCGCGCCAAAAAACGGAAACCGGAAATGGTATTTCGATTGCATGTGTTCTCATGGTGTCTGTCTGGGTTGTGTGAAAAGTGTTGTGAGCTTGTGTGTGTGTGTGTGTGTGTGTGTGTGTGTGTGTTGTGACTGTGTGGTCTGCTTTGGTTGAGGTTTGTTTGTTTGGTTGAGTTGGTTTGGTTGGTTGGTTGGTTTGGTTGAGATGGAGGATAAAAAAAAAAATGAAGATGAGGAAGGTGAAGGGGGAGGGGGAGGAGGAAGAGGCCCAGCCTGGACCATCTGAGGTGGTGGAGGTCGGCTCTTCGCCAGAGAAAGAAGAGGGCACAGGAGGTGCCACTGCTTCCAGGTTTGTAAAATTTATTTTTGTTTATTGTTCCATATAACTTTGAGGACAAGAAGAATACTATCCTTTAGAGCGAGCTCACGCATGTGGGTGGATGGTGGGCAGTCAGGCACAAACAGTGGGCATCAGTAGGTGGCAGAGGATGGTCAGGATTTGCACGTGTCTTATTTCTGGGTCTGCGTCAGAGAGAGAGGGTGGGGTGGGCTCTTCCAGAAGTCAGGCATGAGCCGAAGCACCCACCCAGACACGTGCCAGCCAGGATCTCTAATTGCCATCGCTAGCACCCCAAAAAGGGCAGGATTTGCACGTGTCTTATTTATGGGTTTGCTACAGAGAGAGAGAGAGCGAGTGAGAGAGAGACCCTTGCAGCAGCAGCCAGAGTCTCAACTTGCAGACACTACAGCACCACAGGTGGTGGTGGTGTACGTGGGAGGAAGGGAAAGAGGCGAGTATGCAGCACCGCAGCAGCAGGAGCAGCACCATCCATCCATCCACTTGGTGTGGGTATTGCTCTTGGAAGGACTAGAGTCACCACCATAAATGCATGATATTATTTAGGTGTTGTTTATATGTTCCTGTTTCAGAGAGGGTGATGATGATGCTGCAGCTGGTGCCAGGCCCAGAACCCCATCACGACGGAGGTCACAGCCGCAGGAGCCACTCAAAACCAGACTGATGAGGTCTGCGGTCTGGCGGTACTTCTACAACCTGAAAGGCGGATTTGCTGAATGCAAGGTAAGGCACAGGGGCTGGAACAACAGGGAATTGATTTCCCTATGATCTGTTAGAAAGTCCCTCGCAGGAAGAGAGATTGGCCAGCCACCCACTTGTGGAGACAGAATGCAGGCAGGGCTTGATAGACCATTGGTCTGATACATTATGGCACTTCTTATGTTCCTATCTTTTTATGTTCTTTAGATCTGTGACAAAAAAATAAAGAGGGGATCACAGGGGACCACATCAGGCTCATCGCCCACATGGAGAATGTCCACCAACTTGAGGTGGCACATGGTCCTTCTCGGGATGGAAGGTGCAGCTGCAGTAGGGACTCCAGGGAGGAACAGTCCACTAAGGAAGGGGGGAAGGCCCAGCAGAAGTGCCACAACCACAGCCCTTCCTCCTCCAGCTCTGCTGAGGAGTCTCCAGCCCCCCGGGAGGAGACCCATGAGGCAAGGGCCTTTCGGGCACAGCTAGAGAGGCCCACAAACAAATATATTGATGGGCTAAGGGTCCAAGCCCGCACCACGGAGGACCGGGTGGTGGAACGGTTCGAGGAGCTCCACGTAAGGGAGCACAAGGCGGAGGCATACTTGGGTACCTCCACACTGAGAAGGAAGCCCTCAAACTGTATCGCCAATTGGTCGCCAAATGTAAGGCATCCTTGGCGGGGGCCCTGGACATTGCCCGGCAACATGGCTTTGAGACGGAGGAGGACATGCTGCCCGCCCCTTGGTCACATGCACCCCTTTCTACTTTCCCCCACGTTCTGGGGGACAGGCCCACAGACCCCTAAGTTAGTCTCCTTTCTTTGTATATATATTAATGTTTGTTTTTTGTTTTATAAAGTTGTAATGTATGTTGTTTAAATTTTTTTTATAAAAGTTATACTTGTTACCAGCTTTCTTTGACCTGTCCAATCTTTCCCCCCCTCTGTGCTGCTTCTGGTAGGTGGCAGAATCTCATTGTATATACAGCTTGTCAGATCCCTACCTGACAGCAGCAGCACATATAGCATATTATTTATTTATTTATTTATTTACCAACCCAACCCTACCACTCTCCCTTTCCAAAAGCCTGACGGAACAGCCAGGTCTTACCATTCTTGCAGAAAGTCGGGAGGTCCAGGGCCAAACAGGCCCCCACCAGGAGGGAGTTCCACAGGTGCCACGCAGCCACCGAGAATGCCCTGTCCTGTATGGCCCCCTGCGAAACCCAGGGGACCTCCAACATGGTGCCCCCTCCCGACCGCAGGGGCTGATCTAGAACCCAGGGAATGAGGTGGTCTCGCAGATAGGCAGGACCCAGGACGTGTAAGGCCTTATAGGTTAAAACCAACACTTTGAATCGGGTCCGGAAGACTATTGGCAGCCCAGTGCAGAGATCAGAGCACTGGTGTAATGTGCTCCCGGTGGCCCAGCCTCACCAGGAGCCAAGCAGCCGCATTCTGCACCAACTGCAGCTTCCGAGCTGTCACCATAGGTAGTCCCATGTAGAGTGCGTTACAGTAGTCTAACCGAGAGGTAATAAAAGCATGGATGATGGTGGCCAGATCCAAAACCGACACCAGCGGCTGAAGCCGCCACACCAGATGTAACTGGTGGAAGGCACCCCTCGCCACAGCCTCCAGCTGAAGATCTAGGTGGATCTGTGCAGCGAGGAGAATCCCCAGGTTCCGAACCTGGGAAGTCAGTGGAGGATAAACCCCCTCAATTGAGAGGATTGTCATCTCCATTGACTTACCCACATGCATCACCTTCATCTTGTCAGGATTCAGTCGCAGTTGATTAGCCCTTATCCAGTACCCACAGCTGTAAGACACCAGGTAAGCACTGAGACAACTGGGCCTGAGTTGGTTGAAAATGAGAGGTACAGTTGGGTGTCATCCGCATACTGATGACACCTCACCCCGTACCCCCTGATCACCTCACCAACCAGCTGCATATACACGTTGAACAGGAGAGGGGACAAAACAGAACCCTGCGAGACCCCACAAGAGAGGACTCGGTGTGATGAAAATTATCACTGAGCACCACCCGCTGAGTTCTTCCTGTAAGGAATGAGCAGAACCATTCCAGAACAATCCCGCCCATCCCCACACTGTCCCACAGGCGTGTCACAAACATCTCGTGGTCAATGGTATCAAATGCAGCTGACAGATCTAATAGGACTAAAAGGGTTGATCTACCCTTATACTTTTCATGCCACATGTCATCAACTGACGCAACCAATGCTGTCTCAGTACCATGCCCTGGATGAAAGCCGGGATGCTCTTGGAGCTGCTGAGCCACTACCCATTCAATAACCTTCCCTAAAAAGGGAAGGTTAGAGACAGGCTGATAGTTGGCAGGGGAGTCAATGTCAAGCAATGGTTTCTTCAGCAGAGACTGTACCACCACTTCTTTGAGACAGCTCGGCACTCTTCCCTCCCGTAGGGAGGCATTCGCCACCCCAGCCAGCAATGGCCCCATTGTCTCCTGGCAGCTCTTATTCAGCCAGGATGGGCATGGATCTAATTCGTAAGAAGTGGTTCAAACAGCCCTCAGCACCTCCACCACGTCAGTGGGTGTAACTGACTGAAAGTGATCCTATAAAATCAGACAAGCCGGGGCTTCTACAACCTCTCCCTCCTCCACTGCATTAAGTGTGGCATCGAGGTCTTGATGAATACGAGCGATTTTCTCCACAAAATAATTCACAAAAAAGTCACAGTGGGTGGAAGATGACTCAACCCCCAGGTTGAGGGAGGCTGGACTGGCCAGTCCCCATACAACCCAGAACAGCTTTGCTGGATAGGATCTTACGGATGCTATGGAGGCAGCAAAGAACTCCCTCTTTGATGTCCACATAGCCATGGCATAGGCTTGTAAACTAGCTCTATGTCGCAATCTGTCAGCTTCAGCTCGAGATTGATGCCACAATTGCTCCAACCATCGCCTCTCTTGCTTCAGGACCCACAGTTCCTCAGAGAATCAAGGAGGCCTGCGGGGCCGTTGTTTAGGCAACGGACGCCTGGGAGCCATTTGATCAATGGCCTCTGTCAGCAAGATGTTCCATAGTTTAACAAGGTCATCAATGAGATGGTCATCAAGGTCAGAGGGTATCTCCCCAAGAGTACCTAGAAACCGCACGGGGTCCATCAGCCTCTGGGGGCAGATCATCCTAATAGGTTTCGCACCCTGATGGAGGCAGACATGCGCTAGAAGGGAGGTCTGTATGAAGTAATGATCCATCCATGACAAGGGCACAGTTGTTATCTCCCACATTAATGGAACACCAGCCTCAAGGCCAGTGCAGAACATGAGGTCCAAGGTATGTTCCACAAGATGTGTTGGGCCGTTGACCCTTAGGGACAGTCCAATGGTTAGGAATGTGCAAACAAAGTTTGGAAGTTCGGTGTTCGGACCGAACTTGGTCTGTTCGGACGACTGAACCCGAACCCAAACCAACCGAACATGAACTCAATTCGAACTCTAAAATGACCTAACAGTTTGGCGGCATTCAGATAGAGTTCGGTTGAGTTTGGGCGGGAAAAACGTGACCCCTGAAAGATACACAGGCAGGCACAGTGTGTGTGTGTGTGTGTGTGTGTGTGTGTGTGTGTCAGTTGAGGAGCAGACTTCCAGGCACCAGGGGTGGAGAGGCTTGGAGTAGCAGCCAGACTGCCCAATAACCATCCCTTTTCTCCTCAGACAACTGGCTTTGCAGTCTGTGATTGGACATGGGGGACGGGAGGGAAGGGGCTAGGCTGCACAGAGCCAATGGAACTTGTGGTAAGGTGGGCTCAGCAAGTAACAAAAGTCATTGTCCTCCCCCCTTCCAACACATTCTGAGTTAGTAACCACAGTTCCTGACAGCAGGCATTTTCAGAGGTCTCCCTCTCCTAGCAGTTTGTGTTCCTAATCCATTGCCATCCTCCTCCTATTTCACCCATCTCACACATTTACCTCCCTAGTATCATTTATTTAGATTAGATTAGATTAGATAAATTTAGGTGTTATTTTTATTTTTTACCATTCCCTGCGTTCTTTCTCTCTGCCGTCCATTGAATCCTCCCCTCCTCCCTTTATATATTCCATCCCTGATTCCCTTCCCCTGTTTTTTTATTTATTTAGAGTAGGATTAGATTGATTTATGTTATATTAAAAATGTTATATTTAGGTTTCATTTCAGTTTAGACCCCTCCCTGTGTTGTTTGGTGTGTGTAATATATATATATATATATATATATATATATATAGAGAGAGAGAGAGAGAGAGAGAGAGAGAGAGAGAGAGA
>QEPC01008995.1:1103201-1130997 GCA_003113815.1 Sphenodon punctatus | reverse complement strand
ATAGGCTCATCTGTCAGAGAGAATCCACACAAGGATGGCTGAAATGGGGAAATGCTTTACTGGAAGTAGGAAGGCTATGTAAACTATAAAACTCACTGGGCATGGGGATGTGGAGGCCAATCAGTTAAGGGAAGTGTTGGGCTAGAGCTTTGACAGAAGGAATGGTAAGGCAAGGGTTTGCATGGTTTATGAGAGAGGTTATTGTATTGATATGAGAACCCAGAACATTTTAAGACTTCTCTCTTTTTTTTTTTTTTTGCTTCCAGCACAGGCTCAGAGTTGAGCAGTGGACTATTTTTGAATTTGCATATATGCAAATCTTATTCAAATTATGTACAGCATTGTCCTGCATTTTGAGCATCACTGGGTATTTTCAAACGCCATGGTCAATACCCCGGGGGTGGGCAGGCACCGCGGCCACATTGACTGCTGCGCCCGCCCATCTCCCGAAGGGCGAATGGCCTCGGGAGCGTGGGGGGGCGGGGCTGTGCGGCCGCATGTTACGCCACGCAAACCCACCCCACCCCCCCGATTTCCCGCTGGGATCGGCCAGCATGTCTGCTGGCCGTGACGGTTCAATTCCAGCGGGGAATCAAAAGGGTGATTCCGTGATGGGGCCAAAGCCGCCCCGTCACTTCTGAAATCACCCTCTGTCACTCATTTCAGAGTTCAGAAGCTGAGAGATATGGCGATCAGATGTTCATTGAGTGTCATGATTTCAGCTGCTCCATGGATCTCCTGATTTGTCCCAGGCAGCAAATGCCAGTGTTCTTCTGTGGTTAGCTCCCAGATTTGCTTGAACAAACCTAACAGTTGCCCCCACATTAGCCAGCTGGAACAGTGGCAAGCATTACATGTACACACACCCGATAAGTATCTGCTCAGGAGCATTAGCAAATAATAGGCAGTTTACTCCTCCCTGGGCAAAATGGCTTGTTAATGCTAAATAGAACTTCATTAGCCTCCCCCAGCCTTCCCGCTCTAAAGCAGCAGGTCATATGGATTGGATTTCCCTGCTTTGGAGCAATTTTGCATTGCTTCACATCAACTCCCTATTCCTGCTTCATAATCCCTTGCCAACACATTTAAACACGGTGTTAGCCCTCATTAGCTTAGAGTAGAGAAGAATTTTAAAAATGTTCAATGGAAATAACTTTTTTTTTAAAAAAAAATCTTTTAAACTTATTTTATTGTTTTTTGTTCAGAAAAGATATACATAGCTTTGAACCGTTTACCATTTTACTGAGTACATTTTTCGCAGTTTTACACATTTTTATCTTTTCAATTTTCCTTGTCTTTCCCTTACCCTTTACCCCCTTCGCAGTCCTTATCCCCTCCACCTTCCTCCCCTTTGTACTTCCGCTTATTGCAGCCTCCTCCCATTTTATCCCCCCACTCCCTCCCTTCTCCCTTTCCCCCCTCCCTATTCCCCCCTGCCACCTATCCTTTACGGTTCAGTTATACATATTACATTCTCAGATACTCAAAGCAGGCCGACCAGTCTATGAAGAAATCTCCCATTTTATCGTTTGCCTCTGCAACAGTTTTTTCCAGTGATATAATATACCATAGTCTCTTATACTATTCCCCCACTGTTGGTGGTTCCGGTCCTTTCCACCTTCTAGCTATCACAATCATTGAGGCTAGGAATATGCAGACACAAGTCTGTCTATGCTGTTTCACTAAGACGATTTTGGGGTATATCTTCAGTAAGGCAATGGTGGGGTCTACCAGAAGCATTAATCCTGTGGCTTCTCTAATGACTTCCCACACTTTAGCCCAAAGGGTACGTAATTTGTTACATGTCTACAAGTAATGGTACAGCATTCCCACTTCTCCACATTTATGCCAACATAATTCGGACTCAGCCTCCTGCCATTTTGCCTTTGTGATTGGTGTTATATAACATCTAATTGACACTTTCAGTTGTGTTTCCACTACCGCCATTGAGATAGCACATTTGTGTATATGTTTATATGCTTCTATTTCCTAGGGAATGAATGAACTGATCAGGGTTCGGGTTCAGCTGTCCGGTTCAGTTTCGTTTGGTTCGGGCGTTCAGGTCATTCGCCGAGTTTGGTACGGTTCGGCCATTTGGAAAAAGTATCGCGAGAGCCCACGATCACTCTGGAAACCGGAAATTCGAGTGCATGTGGGTGAGAGCGTGTGTGTGTGTGGCTGTTTGGATCATGTTCTCTGTGTTTGGTTTGGCTGTCTGTGTTTGTTTGGCATGTTGTTGGTGAGTATTGGTGTGGTGGGTTGACTGTGTTTGTGAGGCTGGTGTTGGTTGCTGCTTGTTTAAAAAAATAAATGAAGAAGGCTGCAGTAATTATTCCCCGGCTGGGAGTCAACTTTGCACTTGAGGAGGAGGAAGAGGACGCTGCCCCTAAACATCCGGTGGTGGTGCCCAGCTACTCAGATGAGGAGCAAGCGGCGGGCTCAGGAGGTACTGCCAGGTTTGTAAACTTTTTTTTAATTTGAGGACAAGAAAGGCGCTATTCATTAGAGAGAGCTCATTAGCGTGCAAGTGGGTGTGTGGGTGGTGGGCATCAGTCAGACACAAACAGTGGGCATCAGTGGGTGGCAATGGATGTCTTCCACAGAGAGAGAGGGTACTGTAGTGTTCTAAACACTTCAGTCCAGTGTTTGTAGGAGTAGGCCTGTGTACTTATTAGATAATCCATTTAGTTCATAGCATTTAGAATAATTAATAACAGTTTGATTTAGTGTAGATAGATAGATATAATATTCGATATAAAATTAAATTTAAAAAACCCATATAAAAACAAAAAAAACAAATAAAAAACCAAAAAACTATATAAAAAACAAACAAAAAAACCATAACAAAACATTTCCCGAATGGCTGAACCCAAACCAAACGGCCGAACCCAAACGGCCGAACCGAACGCAGCCGAACCGAACGGCCGAACCCGAACTGAGATCTGTTCGTCCATCCCTAGAAAGGGGGGAGGCTGACGGCTTTGTTCTTACGTCCGCCCCACCACAAGCCCCATTGGCTCCATGCGTGCAGCCTAGCCCGTGGCCAATCGCAGACTGTGAAGCTAGTGGTCTGAGGTGAAAAGGGATGGTGATTGGGCAGGCTGGCTGATACTCCAAGCCTCTCCACCCCTGGTGCCTGGAAGTCTGTTCCTCAGTTGACTCCCCCTCCCTGTCACCTTTTGCCTTCCAGTGAGAAGTTTTTGCCAACTGAACCCACCCAAACACCGAACTAACCAAACTGTTCGGTCATTTTGATGTTTGGAATTGAGTTTGGTTCAGTCAGTTCCCACAGGGCTCAATGCAAAGCTGGCGCTCAGGGATATTTCATTTCCCAGCAGCATGCTTGGACTAAACGCTCAGCCGCCTGGTGCGCATTCAGTTCAAGTTTGTTCCTTCTGGGACTCCAGACGCTGGAGTCCCAGAAGGAGTCCAGATAGAGGTTAGTGTTCACTGACTGAGTGTTCTGTCTCTGCCTGGCAGCTGAAATTGACATCGGAGTGCTGCGCTGCTCTGACTGCAAGCCAAGCTGCAGCAGTCAGAGCAGCGCGGTGCTTCGATGTCAATTTCAGCTGCCCGGCAGAGACAGAGCGCTCAGTCAGTGAGTGCTCTGTCAGTGTGGCACCAGGGGGATGGGGGAGAGTGGGGGCAGGGCACTGGGCCAGGTGCCCTCGGGCTAGGGCCACCGCTGCCTTGACCACAGCTTCTGGCAACAAATCCCACAACTTAATTACACGTTGAAAAAATACTTTATTTTTTTTGCTTTTAATCTGCTATCAGTTAGTTTCAGGGAGTGTCCCCTAGTTCTAGTATTATTTGAGAGGCTAAATAACTATTTCCTATTAACTTGTTCCATACTACTCATGATTTTAGAAACTTCTGTCATATTGTCACAGTTGTCTCTCTGCCAAACTAAGGAGCCCCAACCTGTCCAGCCTCTCTTCATAGGGGAGCCATTCCATACTCCAGTCCTTCTCATTTTTGTTGCCCTTCTCTGTATCTTATCTACTTCTACTCTTTGTTTTTTTAGATAGGGTGACCAGAACTGCACACAATATTCAAGGTGTGGTTGCACCGTAGTTTTATATAGTGGCATTATGATATTTTCAGTTTTATTCTCTATGTCTTTATTAACAATTCCTAACTTTCTGTTTGCTTTTTTTTTTATGTCTGCAACACACTGAGCTGAGAATTTCAATTGTAGTATGCTTAAATTATCTTTGATGCCTTTTCTCCTAGTATACAAACTGTGTGCAGTATGGATTGTTCTATTTTAGATAAGAGAACTAAGTAAGAGATCTCAGTGCATCTGGAGATCATGATGCACCAGATGGAACTGGTACCATTAGATGTTGTCCGACGCTTTAGGTCATATATTCTTATAATGTCAGGAACCTTATGAAAGCCTTGGTAAAAGCTTACGCCTTTGTTCAGTAAGTAATGTCCTTTTGAACCCTGCTTCTGTTCCACCATTCTTTGCAAAGAACTACTATTCTATCTTGATCTAAGAACTATATTCTTTTGTATTTAATATTTTAAGTCTCTTTTGAAACTCTGTACCCTTATTGTAACATACTTCTACATTTCACTAAGTAAAGCAAAGTAACTAAAACTTCAGTCTGACTTTATTGCAATTTGGTAAAAAAATGATTTCTCTCCTAGTGGAGTAGTCAGGTACAAGAGAACCAAGGTAATAAGATCCTGATATTAGATCCAAGATTTTCCCAGGACCAAAATTCAGTCTACACAATGTATTGTCAACAATGACTGCAAGGTTCTTCCTCCTGAGTGGTAACTCCTAATTTAGAAGCCAGCATTGTGTACATAATGTTTTTATTTTTTTCCCGTATGTGTATCACTTTGCACTCGTCCACATTAAATTTCATCTGCCATTTAGATGCCCAGTCATCCTGTCTCAGAAGATTTCCCTGCAATCCTTCACAGTCCACTTGTGTTTTAACTACCTTGAATAACTTGGTGTTGTCTGTAAACCTGATCACCTCACTTCTTAGAGTGTTTTCAGATGTAATGCTGTCACACATTCCCCCCGCGCCATGGTAAAACTCACATCACGTGTGTTGGCTGTCCCCGGGTAGGTGGACACACTTTCACCCCAAACCAGGGTAGCCCATACTATGCTTCCAGAGGTCAGGAAATGATGAGAAGTTCCGTGGTTGCAGTTACCACTGACGTGGGAAAGCATGTCCAGGCACGGTGTCGCGTCAGTTCTCCGTGCCGCAAGGCATGGCTAGGTAGCCCTGCCCAGAAGTGGGTAGGACATGCCGAACTTCATTGCCGGACAACGAAGCAGTATCAGGCTGTCGCCTGGGAGATTTAAAGGCCACCTAGACAATTATGGGTTCACAATGATGGATAAGGTGAAGCAAGAGGAGTCCCAAGCACAGCCAACAGGTCCAGTTTGGCAACAACAGCCCATGGTTACGGCTGATGTGGCAGCAGCTGTTACTGCACCACAATTCCATTCTGCCATTTCAGAATTGCCCATGCCACACCGTGGCTTTTCTGAGGACATTCCGCTAATTCTGCTGGCATTCTGCAAATTGCAGAATTGCGGGAAATTACGGAAACTGTCAGAAAACCGCTGTTCCACTATTTTGTGGCGCTGGCGGAATGGCGGAAGTAGCGAAAATGTCATGTTTCCACTATTTTTCAAAGCCTGTGGAAGTAGCAGAATGAAATTAGCGAAACTGCTGAAGTAGCAGAATGAAACTAGCGGAATGAAAGCCTCTGACACACCATACCATTAATTGCGGAAATGCTGTTTCCGGCGGAAATAACTACCGCTGTGACATTCTGCTACAGCCTTACCCATGGCTGCTCGGGTGAGGCACAGTTAGATGCTAATTATGAGGGATGGCTGTTTGGCAAAGCAGTGGGGTGGGGGTGGGTAATGGTTTGACTGATGTTGAGGTGGTTGATGCAAATCTATGTCCTCATCCCCTATAGGGAAATAGAGCTGTAGTTGGCCAGGATGGCCTACCAGTCCCAACCTAGGATGCAGCCAGCCACCCTCATACATGGGGAGACACCTGGGGCTACCCAGAGATGCTAGCCTTCATCAGGTTATAGAGGGAAGAGCAGACCCAGCGAGTTCAGGCCATGTGCCATGAGAACGCTCCTGTGTTCGAGTCCATAGCACACAGGATGGTGCAGACAGGGTTCCACACAATGGGGACACAATGCCAGAGCAAGGCAAAAGAGCTCAAGTGGTGCTACAAGGCTATCATCGATAACAACAATAAGTCTGGGCACAGGACACGCAAAACCCCCTATTATGACCTGCTATATAGGTTCCTGTGCATGAGGGGAGCTCATGTGGAGCGCAATGCCTGTAGGGGGGATGCAATGGAGAATTGGGGAAAAAGAAGGAAACACAAGGGTTCATATGTCCAATCAACCTATTGCATGTCCTCGGGTGTCAGGGAGTACGTGGATAGCACTGATGTGGATGAAGCAAGCACTGCTGGACCGTCCGTGAAATCCATGACATGTCCCGATGATAGTAGACAAAGGACAGTCACAGGGAATCAAGGGAGGTGGAGGGTGGGTGGTAATTGAAGGGTGCTGGGGGGGGGGGAATTGAGTGGTGATATGTTTGCATAAACGTGCCCATAGTGGGCCATGCCGACACCCAAAACACAAACCAACCAATACCATTGGCATTTACCGTAATATGCAGGGAGCAAAGAACACCAGGTGACCAAGGTGGAAGAAACATTCCACCAGAAGCTGAAGGTAGATATGGTTACACATAGGGTGATCAAATTATCGGTGACAGTCCCCTGGGAGGTTTAAGGGGGGATGGGGGAGTGATGGCTGGATCCATATAGATATATCCCACTTTCTACCTAGGCAGCTCTATGTAACACCCACTTAAAGAAGCATTTACATCACCACCACCCCCAAAACACAGTAAACCGGTGATCCCTACCCTCTATCTGAACCACTTAACCACAAGTGACAATGAACAGGTACAATCGAATCTAGTTAATGGAGCATTAAATAATCACCCATCCACTACTTCTCCCCCACAGAGCATCCAGCCAATGTCAAGAATGTGCTGATGGGGCCTGTACCTGGAGCCAAAAGGATGAGGCAGCACCACGCAAGGACTTGCCAATGCCACGAAGACCTGGCAGAGGATCTCCTTCAGTTGGGGACCAGGCAGGGGGATGAGATTAGGGATGCTGTCCAGCAGATGGAGGTGGGGCAGGATAGGTCAATGCAGCAGCTAGCTGTTCCTTTCTGAAATGAGGAAGGGTTGGCATTTGGAGAGGGGGGATTGGAACAAACACCTCCAGCAGATTGACACCCTCCAGCTGTCACTTAAGAGGATGCATCAGCAACACTTAAATCAGATAGATGAATTGCTGAAGCTAGGAAGGTCCCTCCTCATCCACACCGGGGCTGCTGGTGCATCCATCACCACAGCTGGGCTAGCGTTGCCCAGAACCTGCACTACCTCATGCCCCACATCCATGTGCACCATCTGATCATCTGCCCAGAGAGCCAGCATTATCAGCCAGAGACCAGAGGCCCCGTCTCCAAAACCCAATACCAGCTCTGCAACCAGAGACAGCCATACCCTCCACCAGCCAGCAGGGAACCAGTCGGAGGGCACCCTTGACAGAGGCTGTTGATGAAAGGCAAGTGGATGCACCTGTCACTTCACAGCATTCAGAGGCAAATGAATTAGCATTCTCTCCTCCACCACCAAGCCGCAAGAGAGGGCGGCCAAAGAAATCTGAGCGGGGCAGAAGAAAGGGCAAGTGGTACTAAGCCATGAATTACAATAAATATTTTACCTGCATCAATATGCTCATTTTGGTGATAATTGGAAGAGGGCCTTTAGCTTGATTGTAACTCTTTCAACCGCATGCATCTAGTCCTGGGCCCATGGAAGAAAAGTGATACCTGAAGTCACTCATCAGACCTTCCCCCCAAGCCTCCTGCCCCTCCCCCCACCACACACCACAGCCCAACCCCTACAGCGCTCCTGTACATGGTTCTTATCCTTTGAACGTGATGAATGCTCTGCATTGTTAATCGAGTTAATGGGTGATGTTATAATAATCTGATTGGGCTGTGGAGGTAGAGTGCAAACGGTGATTGAATGGTGACATGCGATGAATGTAATGAGTAGCTTGTCTTAGACCCTGGCTGTTTTTACACCAATCAGAGAGCAAGGAAAGTTATGGTATGGTGATGTTCTGGGTGTAATAACAGAGACAGTAGGGGTACCAATAGGACAGCTGGAGCTGGAGAGGGTTTAGAATTGATCACAGGTTGATGAACCTAATCTATGCAGGACCATGGTCCAGGCGTAAGACATGTCAGCTCAGAGCTGCCCGTATCCTTTTCACATAATAGTACTTTCTTGGGTTGTCCTCTTGTCTGTAGAGGGGCAGGCCACCAGTCCTGGGGCATGATGAGGCACCGAGTTGTCAAGATCTGCCCCATGGGTCTCGCATATATTATGCAGCATGCAGCTGGCCCTAATAGTGATAGCAACAGTCTCCACTTTGAAGTCAAGGCATGTGGCCAGGCATCTCCAGTGTTGCTTGAGGTCCCTGAATGACCTTTCCACAACCGTGTGGGCAGCGCATAAATGGTTATTATAGTGCACCTGCTCTGAGGTTCGGGGCATAGGGAAGACCTTCATGAGCTATCTAAGGAGTGGGTAGGTGGGGTCCCTGATGATGACCAGCAGCATTGTCACTCCCTCGATGCAGGTCAAGGTGGGAATCCTCAAACTCCCCCATGTACATGTGGGCAAACAAAGGGGATATGGCAAGAATCCGAGCATCATGGCTGCATCTGGAGTGGCTGGGAAGATGTCAGTGAAGCAGCCTCTGTCATCTACAGGGAGGGAGTGATACCCATGGCGATTGATGAACTTTGCTGCTTCATCATTTGGGGGCCCGCAGGATCTCGATATGAGTGCTATCAATTGCACTGATAGAGTTTGGGATGCCTGCTGTTTGGAACCTGGCCATGAACAGGCGCTGTTCCACAAGCTGGATCACCTGGTCTAGGAGAATAACCTCCACAGCCTCACAGAAGTCAAGGATGATGGTGGAGACCATGCTGATCCAAACTCCAAAGTGCTGCGCAACTGACCTTCAGGAATCCAGTGAGGCCAGGGACCATATTTTGGTGGAGCAACGCTGTACAATGGGGATAGGCACCCTCATGTTTGTAGGGCGTCACTCAAGTCATGGGGAGAGGTGGTGCATTATCGTCATGAATAGAGTGTGTTCCATTCTGAAGTTTGCATGACATGCATCATCATCCCACTCATGAAGCACCCTCAACCACCATTCGGCAGCTCAGGGAACGATCCAGTGGTGCCAATTTATGGGCATTACCAGGTAGATTCCGGTGGTGACTGCAGTAATGTGTCACTTAGGGATAGGCAAACAGAACCGAGTTCGGAAATTTGGTTCGGTTTGGCTTGAAAATCAAGTTTGGTTCGGAAGTGCGGTTCAGTTGACCGAACTATTTGAGTTCGGTCAAAACTCTGAACTTCCGAACAAAGTTTGGAAATTCAAACCCCATTGAACTAAATTGAATATTATCTTCTAGGGATGGGCGAACAGAACTGAGTTTGGAAATTCGGTTCGGTTCGAAAATCGAGTTCAGTTGGGAAGTTCGGTTCGGTTGACCGAACTGGTCATGTTTGGTCCGAACTCAGAACTTCCGAATCGCGTTCACCCATCCTTAGTGCCACTGCAGACTCCAGGCGATCCTCCGCAACTGGCTATTGTTCCAGCGCTGCACTGAGATCATCCCCCTCACAGAATGTAGCTGAGACAGTGCCAAGAGGCCAGCCATGTGCTTCCTGTTCCTGAATGAGCTCCAGAACAATGTGGCCTGTTGCTCAATCAGGACCAGGAGGATCAGGAATGATCTTACATGTAACTCAACACCAGCTGTAGTGAGGAGCTCGTGCTGTCAGAACTACTCCATGATGCAGTGAAGTAGTCACCTCCGGGAGGCTACCTGCCACACATCCATGGTGCAGTTCTCAACAAGATGGAGCAGTAAAGCTAACTTGACCATGAGGGCATTGTATACCGTACTGCTCTGAGGTAAACTAAGGCCGAGGAGCCTGTGCTGGATCCAGTTCTATATAGGTACTCATTATGGATGTGCGAACAGAACGGAGTTCAGAAATTCAGTTCGGTTTGGTTTGAAATTTGAGTTCGGAAATTCGGTTCGGTTTGGTTCGGTTTGAAATTTGAGTTCGGTTTGGGAGTTCGGTTCGGTCAACTGAACAGACCAATATTGGTCAACAGAATAGACCAAGTTCAGTTGAATTCTGAACTTCTGAACCAAGTTCGGCCATTCAAAACCAGGTGTTTTGGTGTGTGTTGCCACTAGGGATGGGCAAATAGAACAGAGTTCACAAATTCAGCTCGGTTTAGTTCGGTTTGAAATTCGAATTCGGTTCGGAAGTTCGGTTTGGTCAACCGAACAGACCGAGTTCGGTTCGAACTCCGAACTTCTGAACAGCGTTCACCCATCCCTAGTGCTCTTTGGTGACCTCACATTTGGAGTCATGCCCCTAGCCAGTGCCCTAACCATAATGGTCTTTGTAATCAGCATGTGGGGTTGTGGGCCTGCTGTAACCCTCCCATTAGCAATGTGGATCAATTTGTTACCAGGGCCCATATGCACCTCCATCCCTTTCATATCTCATGCATTCCTTGAACAGCTCCCACTCCTACCACTCCCAAATCATTCCTTGCAACTGCCCTTGGTGTCTGCATGCCACCCTTATCTTCCGACCATGTGGGAGTGCTGGAAACCTCTGTCTGGCTCCAGTTTCCACCAGTCCACCTGATCTCATTCATTCCTTCTTATTTGGAGCAAATCGGTCATGACTGCTAATGGCTCAGGCTCTGTCCTCATTTCCAGGACCATCCCTGCATCCATGCTTGGACTGTGTGAGCCACCATGTCCCTGGCGGACCTGTAGCACAGAAGTGACATACAGCAGCTACTGGGCTCTCCAGACTAGGCATGACCTCTTGAGCTCTGAGCTCCTGTCACTCAGTCATTCTGGATGCAGGCCAGAGTGCTGGATTCGGGCCCTGGAGCTAGAGCTCCAGCCCTTCGTCAATGCTGTTCAACCCCGCACCCATGGTGCTGGAACTCCATGGGGCCTGGCGAAGACCCTTGCATTATGAGAGATCTGTGGGCTGCCTGACTTTTGACATTGCCTTCTGATGGCAGGGACCTCCCTTTAGCTCTCACTCACCCAGACCATCCTCAGGGCCCATGGACATGGGTGATCTCACAGTGCCTGCCTCAATCATCTGCTGGAGCTGGGTCTACTTGATGGCCCCCCAGTGGGCCATATCAGCTGGAGGAGCCTTCAGCTGCCAAGCTCAGGGCTTTCTATGATGTGTGGACATGCCCTGATGTGCAGGTGGGCCTGGCCTTTGGGGATCCTTTTGAGCCATATTACCTAGTCGTGTACCATATGGGGGAGGTGGGCTACCGGAGGGGTATGTTCCAGTGGCCCTTTTATGTGGAGCATGTTGGACTGCCAACACCCCCTCCCCCCAGGCACAGCCTCCATGGAACTGACAGCTGGTGGCCCTTGGCGGCGGCACTCTGCATGGTGATGGGTTGGATTGACCTGATCCAGTTTCCTACTGCAGTGCCTAATGACACTGGTATCCCCTCTATCACTGTGGACAGGTTGAGTTGTGAATCTGTGGCAAAGCCCCTGAGTTGACTGACTGACATTTAGAGAGGTTCTCTTCCCTATCCCCCTTTGCCTTTTATTAATGTTTCTACTCTGCATATGTCTGGTTCATTGATGTGCCTGATGCATCTTCCCACTTGGACAAGGGTTATCTTCTTTGCTAGCTGCACTGTATACCGGGTTTCAAATAAATTGCTCCTTGCTCTAGAGGCTTCCATCTTTGTACTTTACAGGGAAACTATCAGCAGCCCAAAATCTCAGGTGCTCTTAGTTTTTGACTGTTTGCTACCGGTTCTCCCTGCCACCCTATGCTCAGCTGTGGGTGTGGCTGAGAGCCGATCAGTCTTCAGTTGCCCTCAAGATGCCATGACTGCATGTCAGCATGTGGGACATGGCTTGGGGATGGGTTTGTTATGGCATGGGGATGTTGTCACTTTTGTTATGCTGACACGGATGTGGGGGGGGGGGAATGCCACACATCCCATGTCGGCATTCAGGCCCTGTCACGTTTGTTCGACCTCATGCGCTATCCTGCCCCATGGGGTCGGCCACACCCCAGAATGGAACAATGCATAGTGGCATCACATCTGAAAACACCCTTACTTGCTTTTCCAAATAATTAATGAATATGTTAAACAACCACATCTGGTCATTACCCCTTGGGTAATGTCTGCTGGGGCTCTCATCCCTTATCTTAACAGGGGGGATATGGCACTCCTCTCTCCCATAGGTGGGGGGAGGAGTGCTGTTTCCCTAGGTGGGGAGAGGAACATCAGGTTTGCCCCACAACCCTTGGCTGGACTCACCCCTGGGATCCTGTGGAGTGCCAGCTTGGCAGGAGGGCATACCTTCCATGTGACAGTGATTATTATTATTATTATTATTAAGCATTTATAAAGCGCCAGTAACAACCTGGCGCTGTACAGAACATACAATCAGCTGCGGTCCCTGCCTGTGGCTTACAATCTAAAAGACAAGGAGGGGGAGACAAGGAGAGGGGACAGCGGGAGAGACATGGGAGAAGACAAACAAACATTCAGGCGGATGCGAAGTCTCAGGTGCGTGTACTTGGCTTGGTTACAAGGTGGTCGGTAGCAGCAGTCAGCAGAGGAGGGCTGACAGTAAGAGCAAGGGGAAAGACTAGAGGGCATTGGGAAAGGCAGCATGGAAAAGGTGGGTCTTGAGGAGGGATTTGAAGGAGCGGAGGGAGGAGGCAAGGCGGATGTCGGCAGGGAGGGAGTTCCAGGCATGCGGGGCAGCGAGGGAGAAGGGACGAAGGCGGTTGGGCGAGCAGGAGAAACGAGGGAGAGCGAGGGAGGGGACAGAGGAAGAGCGGAGAGCGCGCGCAGGAGCGCGTAGGGCGATTAGGTCCGAGAGGTAAGGGGGAGCTTGGTCATGGAGCGATTTGAATGTAAGAACCAGGAGTTTGAACAGGATACGTTCAGGAAGGGGGAGCCAGTGAAGGGAGAGGAGGAGAGGCATTACGTGGTCGAAGCGACGGGCAGATGCAGGCTTGGCAGGGCACAGTTGGTACCATAGTACTGTATCCCCTCATTCTTTCCTGAAGTGAGCACAGGTTTGCCTCAACTGGGTCATCAGATGGTGGAGGATGCTCTTGCCCCTAAGGCCCACCCTTCTCTTTTTTGACTCAGGCCTTCCAGTTTTTGTGCCCTGCTCCCTTGGCATCCTCACTTCTCAAGGCCAACCAGGTGTATGGTGAAAATTTGTCAACATGCTCCACAGGCCCACAGAGGTGGATGATTAAGGGTCCCCTTGCCCTGATGTCAGCCTCAGCTCCTGGGCCACACAGTAGGGGTGTGCACCAGGCCCCCATGTCACTTTCATTTTTTGTTTCTGTTTTCGTTATTAAAAATGTCATTTTTGTTATCGTTATTAGTAAGTAAGTAAGTAAATTTTAGTGCGAGGTCATAGACCATTGCAAAACATACAAACATACTCAGATACACAGTCCCCAAAAGGCGAGTACATACAATTCAAAAGTAAAAATCATCTAAACATCCCATTAGCCAAGCCCAAAATTAGGCATACAATTAATACCATTTGCAGATATAGGGCATTGGTATCATAGCTAAGGGAAGCAAAAATGGTAGATTACTCATCATATAAATATTATGGATTTAACTTAGGCTAACCCAATTCACATACCTTTATTAGAAAATTGTCCAAGGAAATAGTACTATCTGAGATATAACTAGAGGGTTAATATAGAGAACTCATCTAGTTAGAGGTAGAACCAAATTCTAAAAAGGTCTTCCTAATATAGCATGCCCTTGACAGAAAAGCCGCAACATTTTTTGTAATTTGAACATCAGAACTGTTGAGGACTAAACATAGAAAGGTAGAGTCGGATCTACCTGGGAACCTCAGGAATATAGATAATAAGAGATCCTCCCTTAATTCATCATAAAGATGACAATATAGTAAAATATGTGCCATGGTTTCAGTTTCAACTTTGTCAAATGGTCACAATCTTTCTGCATAGGGTATACTCTGAAAGCGTCCTGCAAGAACCTGCTAGGAGAAAGCATTAACTCTCGCACTAAATATAAAGTGGTTTTGTTCTCGCAGGAATGGGTGCACCCAAGTATTTAGGCATTTGTCCCAGTTCTGGTACCCATAAAAAATATGACTGCCCATAAAAAAAATGGGAGGAAGCCCTCACCTTAGCCAACCCTGTCTGTCTTTCAATGTCACTAAGGCGCAAAAGAACCTCCTTCCTAATTGAGTCAAAGGGTTTATGGGCCAAATAGGCTTTTGACAACCCCATTGCCAATAAATAGCCCTCCAGCTTTGCAACCCATGGGTTAACAAAACTATCCTCCCAAATTCCCTTTAATAATTCCGAGCCCTGTTTGGTGTACAAATTACACCAAAACTTTAATGCCATTTCCATGGCTGCCTGCTGCCAAACCTTCTGCTGAGTTCCAGCCTGATTGCAGCATACGGGGTCCCCTTTGGAGCTCCTATAAGGTGCTTCAAAAATCTTGCCTGTATCGGATTGAGTTTGTGCACTAGAAAAGGAGCCCACAACTCAGCACCATGCAGAATTTGTGCCCGAACTTTGTTGTTATAGACCTGAAGCGCAGGTTGTATAGCAGTCCTCCCTTGAGTGCAAACAAGGCCAGAATTGACTGGCCCGTCCCTCTTGCCCCTGCAAGCGCTCTCGCCACATGTTCCTGCCAGGAGCCAGATTTGTGAAATAATATGCCTAGATACCTAAAGGCAACCACTTGTTGAATAGAATGGCCCTCTATAACCCATGGGTGGATTCTCTTTTTATTTGAGAAGATTGCAAACTTGAATTTCCCAAAATGAATGGTTAGGTTGTTAGCCTTACAAAAGGCCACAAAGGCATTTAATTGCCTAACAAGGCCTATGCGAGTTTGAGATAATATGGCAACGTCATCCGCATAACAGAGGCAGCCCACTGCCCTGGAGCTTAACTTCGGGGGAGAGGGGGGCATTTTGGGTCTGCCATAGTAGGGATCACATCATTAATGTAATGATTAAAGAGCGCAGGAGCCAACACACACCCCTGTGTAACACCCATAAAGGTCTTGACAGGGGCTGTTACATGACCCTGATGATCGATCTTCACTACCAAAGATGAGTGGGCATACAATGAAGAAATTAAAAAGAGAAGATGCCCATCAATGGAGGATGCCAGAAGTTTCTGCCAAAGGATGGCCCTATCCACAGAATCAAAGGCTGCCTTCAGATCCAAGAAGGCTATGTAGAGAGCACCATTCAAGGATCTATATTTACTGATGAGATGGGAAAGAATAAAGCACTGTTCTATTGTTGACCACCCTGGCTGAAATCCAGCTTGCTCTGGGGCCAGGGCTTTGAACTGAGACATCCAATCTGATAATCTGTTCAAAAGGAACTTAGCATATATTTTCCTCACCACACAGAGCAAGCTGATAGGTCTGTAGTTGGCGGGGTCCACTCTGGAGCCCTTCTTATAGATAGAAATAACCACGAAATAACTATTCCGATGGAATAGCTCCTGAGTTATTTATGGCAGTAAAAAGTGCCGCCAGCAGTGGCAACCACCAGTCCTTGCAAGATTTGATAAATTCAATATGTATAAGATCCAGTCCCGGGGCCTTATGATTTTTAAACGAGTCCACCAGGGCTTCGACCTCACCCTCTGAAACAGGAGTCCAGGATAGAGAGTCCACCAGATCAAAAGGGGGACTGTCCTGGAGCAGAGGGTGAATCTATGCATACAGTTTCCCAAAATACTTTGTCCAGTCCTGAGGTGGTACTGGGAATGGGGAATACCTCAGTTACCTCTTAGTTGAAACTGACCAACTGACAGAACCTCCGCTCATCCCTTTGGTCTGCTGCCTGCAAGAGGCTCTACCACTGCGCCTCCCAATAAGCCTTCTTTTTAGTTTGCATTAGTATTCTATATATTGCTCTTGACTTGACCATCTTGGCCAGTCTAATTCCAGATGCATTTATGGAGGTATCTTTTGATTGTCTGGGGTTCAGCAAGTCAAGTGAAGTACATACGCACTTCACAATGCTGGGCAATTACTTGATCGTCTATTCCAAGACTTGCATTAAAATCCCCTGCCACAACAACTAACCCCCCTGGGTACTTTATATGAAAATCCTCTAGGAGATGTTCCAAGGTAGACCACATGGATTTACTATAGGACCCTACGCAGCATGGGGGGATATAAACCGTAATTATGAGCAGCACGTGAATTCCATGGTTAACTACAATGCCTAATGCCAGCTGATGAGAAGTAACTACCTTCAAGATTTTAAATGAGGAGTTCTGGGCTACAAAGCATCCTAGCCCCCCACATGGATGCCCTTTGGCATTGTAAGAGATGGCCAGAAGATCATAAGCTAGATAGCCGTCAAGCTCCAATGAGTTCTTTGCCCATGTTTCCTGCACCAGGATAATTTGGAAATTCCTAATGTAAATGATAAAATCAACTGCTTGAGGGTGCCTAGCCCAACCAGCTATGTTCCATGAGCAGATGGTGATATGGCCATGGGCCAAGTGACCAGATAGTCGCAGGAAGGAAGGGGGACCCTGACCCAGGCCACTGATAGCTGGGTTATCCTTCACTAAGTCAATCGCTGGGGAGGGAGAAGCACCACTGCACAACCCCTGCCTACAAGCTAAGACCTGCACTGGAGATGCAGGAAGTAGATCCGGAACACTAACTGCCTCTGGGGACTGGACCTCAGGGGAATGGACCTCTTCCAATGGCAATGTCATCTGGGTAGTAGCCAATCTCCCAGATGTATTATGCTCTAAGACCAAAAATGGAGAGGGGATGGGGGTGGATTCCTGGGTTGCCAATCCACAGAGTCTATTGCCAGTTGAGGCAGAGGATGGGCCACAAAAAGATCTTTTCGGGAGTGAATGAGATTGGGGTTTAACAGGTTCGGCGGCAGAGATGGAGAGGCGCTGTTACGAATACCTAAAGAAGCTGTCGGCATTCGAGGCAGGAGGGGACGCACCTCCAACTTTAGGTACACTCTGATCTTAAACTGTCCACAATGGAGGAAGAGCAAAAATATACAACTAGACGCTGAATGTTATCAAGCGGGGGTAGATGAAAAATACGTTCTATATGGTGGACTGGTACAGGATAACCCATTATACTAGAACGGTGGGTACAAATTCTGAACTTAGAGTTCTATAGTGGCGAGTAACCCATTGATAAGGGTGTCAGGTGGGGGCAAGGTAAGGGGGCCACTAAGAGGGTCTGGGAGGGGGCCAGGAGGGTCAGGCCATCTCTCCGTTGGCATTCTGGGTTGCCAATAATCCCCTCAGGTTGTTGGGTGGGCTTTCCTCAGGTACTTAGGAGGCAACCCTTTTCATCATAGGGGAGGAGAGAATGTGCCAACCAGAATAGGGGAGGAGGATAGGGTATCCAGGCGCACGCTACAACCGTTCCCCAGGTCACCCGAGTGCAGCACAAGGAGGGATACCAGACAATGAGGGCAAAGGGGGAAGGGCCTGGAGTGATGGTGGAGGGGAGGGAAGGAAGAGGGAATGGAAGAGGGGCTGGGGAAGGGGTTATGGGGGGTTCAAGCACACTGAGGGGCGGAGCAAAGGGCAAGGAAAATGGCAGGAAGGAAATATAATACCAAGGACCAAGTTAGGGCTAGGAAGGGGGGGTGCCACAGGGCTACACAGGCAACACTCACACGGAATCAGGGGGGGGGGGTAACAGGGAGCAAGACTAGAAGAGTTCAAGCAATCACACAAGCAATGATACAAGGTCACACTTAGCTTCCACCAGGCAGGAACAGGGGCCAGCTTCTCTCTACGATTACCGGCGGGGAACTAATGCCCCGCTGGTGCTTTTATCCATGTCTGAAGCTGCCCAGGTGAGCTCACTTCCCAGCACTCTGAGCCCCGCCCCCCTGCCGCGCGCGCTCAGCTGCTATGCGCGCGCTGCGTCGTGGCTGGGCGGGGCCTGTCATCTGCGGGACTGGGGCCTGTCTGCGGGGGGAAACCCCGGGGCCACTTGGGAGGTCCCATTCTTATGGGAGGCGACTCCCTGCGGTGCGGACAGAGGAGCCCCCCCTGGGCAGGGGGGTGGGGCTCCTCCCACAACTCTACGGCTTCGGCGAGGCAGTCTCCGGATCCTCTGCCGCCAAGGCAAGCAGCGCCGCTGTGTCCTGACAGTACCCCCCCATCCAGGCCCGCCCCCCAACTAGGGTACGAAGGCCAGGGCGGGAAGGGTGGCGGCAATGGAAGGCAAGAACAAGACGAGGGGCATGGAGGTTGGCAGCAGGTTCCCAGGAACGTTCGGCAGTCCCGTAGTGCTTCCAGTCAACTAAATAGTGTAATCGAGATCCAATATAACGAGAATCAAGAATAGCTCGGACTTCATACTCTGGGGCCCCCTGAAGCAAGACGGGGGGAGGGGGGGAGCCGCTCGTTGAAGGGGATACAATGGAGGGGGTGCCCTCTTCAGTAGGGACACATGAAAGGAGGGGTGGATACGGAGGCGGGGAGGGAGCCCAATCCTGTACGTTACTGCATTCAATTGTCGGCGTATGGGGTAGGGGCCCATATAAGCATCATCGAGCTTGGCCGAAGGACGAAGAGACGGATAATTTTTCCGGCGGACCCACACGAGTTCTCCAACTTTAAACGTAGGCGCAGGTTTCCTCCTCTTATCAGCAAACTGTTTATACCGTTGTCGTGCCACGTGAAGGTGTCGTTGTGCGATACTCTGGACTTGTTTAATTTGGCGAACAAGTGCTCCTGCTGCTGGAATGGCAGATGAGGGTATTGCGGGTAAACCTAAGGCAGGATGGAATCCGTAGGAAACAAAGAAAGGGGACTCCCCAAGGGAGGCATTTGGACCGTTATTATAGGTAAACTCCGCAAGGGGGAGTTGCTGGGTCCAATCATCCTGTAAATAATTACAGAAACACCGGAGGTATTGCTCTATGTGTTGATTTGTACGTTCAACCTGCCCGTTGGCCTGAGGGTGGTAAGCTGTGGTTAATTGGGTTTTAATGCCCAGGAGGGTGCACAGTGCCTTCCAAAACCTTGAAACAAATTGAGGACCCCGATCTGACACGATTTCATTAGGTAGACCATGTAGACGAACGATGTCTTTTAAGAGGTACTCTGCCGTGCCCTTCGCCGTGGGGATCCCTGCGCAGGCTATAAAATGCCCCATCTTGGTGAAATAATCGACTACCACTAGGATAGAGGTACAGCGGTTAGAGGGTGGCAACCCAACAATGAAATCCATTGCTATCTTTTGCCAAGGTCCTTTTGGAGGAGGGGTCAGTTGTAATAGTCCCACCGGAAGGCGGTGGGGGATCTTGGTCCGGGCGCATACTGAACAACCGCGGACATATTTCTCCACGTCTCGACTTACCCCAGGCCACCAAAAGCATCGTAGAATAAGTTTTAGTGTTCGTTGAGGCCCGGGGTGGCCTGCCAGCGGGGAATCATGAAGGGCCCAGAGAACCTGGGGACGGTATTTGGAAGGGATCACCACTAACCCCTTGTGGTAGTATAATCCATCTTTACAGGTGTTCTTAGGGTTAGGGGACATAAGAGCGCTTTCCTTCTGGAGATCCACCAACGAAGGAAAGGTTGCCGCAAACACGCCTGGGGAAAGAACCGGTTCAGGGCATGCCAGGGGGACATCCTTGGTTTCTTCACACCGTGAGAGGGCATCTGCCATCGTGTTCTCTGACCCCGGGCGGTATTGGATTTTGAAACAGAAATGGGAAAAGAATAAGGCCCAGCGGGCGTGTCTCCCATTGGTTATTCGAGCGGTTTGCAGGTAGGTTAAGTTCTTGTGGTCCGTCAAGACGAGGATAGGATGAGGACCCCCTTCCAGATAATGTCTCCATGCTTCAAATGCAGCCTTGATTGCAAGGAGTTCCTTGTCTAGGATGGTATAGTTTTTTTCGGCTGGTGAGAGTTGTCGGGAGTAAAAGGCACATGGTAATCGTTGCTTCTGCCCTTCTATGGGCTGGGTCAGAACGGCTCCGATGGCCCGATCAGAGGCATCAGCCTCCACAATAAAGGGTTTATCAACATCTGGGTGTTGGAGCAAAGGGGCCGAGAGGAACGCTTGTTTAAGCTGCATGAAAGCTTGTTGCTGTGGTGCTTGCCACTGGTACGGGGCCCCTTTTTTCAGTAGCTGAGTCAAAGGTGTAGTTTTCTGGGCATAATTTTCAATATATTGTCGATAGTAGTTAGTACTACCGAGGAACCTTTGCAATGCCTTAACCGATGAGGGGGCCGGCCACCGGTGGATAGCTGATACCTTACTAGGGTCCATCTGGATCCCTGTGGCGGACACGATGAAGCCCAAGAATGGAACAGTCGTAGCATGGAAGAGACATTTTTCCAACTTACAGTACAACCTGTGAGCTTGCAGCCGAGAAAGAACGGCACGGACATGCTGTACGTGCTCCGCCAGGGAAGGGGAAAATATCAAAATGTCGTCTAAGTAAACTACAAGAAAGTCATCTAGAAGGTCGCGAAAGATATTATTTATAAAGTGCTGGAATGTTGCTGGTGCATTAACCAGTCCATAGGGCATAACTAAATACTCGAAGTGCCCAAAACGAGTTCGAAACGCGGTCTTCCACTCATCACCTTCTCTAATCCGAACGAGGTTATAGGCGCCCCGGAGGTCGAGTTTGGTGAAAATACGTGCCCCTTTTAGCTTCCCTAATAATTCTGAAATAAGGGGGAGAGGGTAGCGGTTCTTCACTGTAACACTGTTAAGCCCACGGTAATCGATGCAAGGGCGAAGGTCACCCTCCTTCTTGGGGACAAAGAATAAGGGTGCCCCCGCCGGGGAAGAGGAGTGTCGAATAAACCCCTTACTTAAGTTGTCCTTGATGTATAGCCGGAGGGTTTCAGTTTCCCCGGGCGTTAGATTGTATATCCGCCCGTAGGGTGGTTCTGCTCCAGGAAGTAATTCGATTGGACAGTCATAAGGGCGGTGTGGGGGGAGGCTGTCTGCCTCCTGCTTGTCAAAGACATTCTGTAAGTCGTGGTAATTGGCAGGGAGTTGAGATGTCCCATTATTAGAGGAACCTGCAACAACCCCCAGGATCTTGGGGGCAGGGAAAAGACACCTTTCGCAGCACAATAGGGATTCAAAACACAGACTCCGCAGCTTCCAGTTTATCGTGGGGTTATGACAATGTAGCCAGGGGAAGCCTAGGACCAAGGAAAAGAAAGGAGACGTAATCAGATCGAATTGCAATTCTTCTTGATGGGCTCCAGTCGTGCAGTGTAACGGGGGGGTACATTCTAGGACTGGACCTGAGGAAATCGGTGATCCATCAATCGTCTGTACCAATTCGATTCGATGTCGTCTAAGTGCTGGAATCCCATGTTTCTGGGCAAAGGATCGATCCATAAAGTTGCCTGAGGCCCCTGAATCGATGAGGGTATGGATGATTACTGAAGCAGCAGGGCTCAGTCGTACCATCACGGGGACCACCAGTTGACGGAGTCTAGGGGCCCGGCTCTGCTCTTGGTCCTTGGGGAATAACGAAATTATCGGGAGGCCCCCTGTCCATCCTGTTCTAGGGGCAACCCCTCTCCCTTGGTCCCTTTGTTTCTCCTTTCGTCGCTCTCCTAAACGGTCATCAATCTGGATTACCAGTGTAACCAAGTCATCTATGGTTGAAGGCGTAACAACCGTCTTTGCAAGCTGTTCCTTGATCTCCTCGGTAAGGCCCTGCCGAAATAGGGCTCTCAACGCAGCATCATTCCATTTTAAGTCAAACGCCAAACATCGGAAGCGGGTAACATAGTCTAGGAGAGGGGCTTTCCCTTGTCGCATATGCAGAATGGCTTGTTCTGCATCTCGAGTTCGGTGGGGGTAATCAAAAAGAGACTTGAATTGTTTCACGAACCCCTCATAGTCTTGGAGAATGGGGTTGTCTGAGGCCAATAGGGGGGTAACCCAATCCAGGGCCGTTCCCCCTAATAACCCAATTATAAAGGCCACCTTAGTCTGATCAGTATGGTAGGTAAGGGGTTGGGCCTGAAAGGTCAGTTTACAAAGGGCAAGAAATCCCTGACAGGCCCTCCTATCCCCATAAAATTTGTCTGGGCGGGGGGCCCTGGGCTCTCGGGGGACAGGGCCAAGACCTCCAGGGTTCGGGCGTTGGATTTGCTCCTTGAGATCCTGAACCTCCAGGGTTAACCCCTGCATGGCAAGGAGTAGGTTCTGGATCTGTTGGGCAGGGTCTTGTAATTCCATGAGGGGGAAAGGAAGGGAGTTTTGATGCCGGTAATTGTGTCAGGTGGGGGCAAGGTAAGGGGGCCACTAAGTGGGTCTGGGAGGGGGCCAGGAGGGTCAGGCCGTCTCTCCGTTGGCACTCTGGGTTGCCAATAATCCCCTCAGGTTGTTGGGTGGGCTTTCCTCGGGTACTTAGGAGGCAACCCTTTTCATCATAGGGGAGGAGAGAATGTGCCAACCAGAATAGGGGAGGAGGATAGGGTATCCAGGCGCACGCTACAACCGTTCCCCAGGTCACCCGAGTGCAGCACAAGGAGGGATACCAGACAATGAGGGGAAAGGGGGAAGGGCCTGGAGTGATGGTGGAGGGGAGGGAAGGAAGAGGGAATGGAAGAGGGGCTGGGGAAGGGGTTATGGGGGGTTCAAGCACACTGAGGGGCGGAGCAAAGGGCAAGGAAAATGGCAGGAAGGAAATATAATACCAAGGACCAAGTTAGGGCTAGGAAGGGGGGGTGCCACAGGGCTACACAGGCAACACTCACACGGAATCAGGGGGGGGGGGTAACAGGGAGCAAGACTAGAAGAGTTCAAGCAATCACACAAGCAATGATACAAGGTCACACTTAGCTTCCACCAGGCAGGAACAGGGGCCAACTTCTCTCTACGATTACCGGCGGGGAACTAATGCCCCGCTGGTGCTTTTATCCATGTCTGAAGCTGCCCAGGTGAGCTCACTTCCCAGCACTCTGAGCCCCGACCCCCTGCCACACGCGCTCAGCTGCTATGCGCGCGCTTCATCGTGGCTGGGCGGGGCCTGTCATCTGCGGGACCGGGGGCTGTCTGCGGGGGGAACCCCCCGGGGCCGCTTGGGAGGTCCCATCCTTATGGGAGGTGACACCCTGCGGTGTGGACAGAGGAGCCCCCCCCCCGGGCAGGGGGGCGGGGCTCCTCCCACAACTCTGCAGCTTCGGCGAGGCAGTCTCCGGATCCTCTGCCGCCAAGGCAAGCCGCGCCGCTGTGTCCTGACAAAGGGTACAACACCAAACGCAATTGCTTTGGGTTCATATTTGAGGGGGCCTCCCTTCATAACAATGGGAGAACCTCCCCTAACCCCCAAAACAGGGGCTGTATGGCCTTGCACATCCATGCCCCTTAAAACTGGGATTTGGGTCTCAGCTGATACCTTCTGGCATACCACAGGACCATCTCTCATTTTAACCTCCTCCCTGCATATATTAATTGAATCTACAATTGTCCCCAGCTGGATACGTTGGAGTTCAAGCTGGACATTTAAACCTTCCAGCTGGGAGTATATCTTAGAGATCAAATCCCCAATAAGAAAAGAGTGATTGCCCATTAGCTCCATAGCTGAGGCATCATTAATACCAAAATTAGATGGGGTATTACCACCGAGCCCACCAATAGATTGCGAAGAGGGAGATTCCAACATATTCACCACTTGCGAATCCCCAGCAACAGTTCCGGCTGCACTATGCCAAGCACCCGAGACAGGAAAAATCTCAGAAGCCTCGGATTCCTCCAGGGATGGTTCTACCCGAGGGTTCTTGAGAAAATATTCCAATGTCAGTTGTTTAGCCAGGGAACTCGCACGAGTCTTCATTCCCTGTCGCTTCAGTTCTTCCTTCTAGCCATGAATGTTCTTTGTTACCCTTCCTAAAGTATGGCACAAATACCTTTGTAACTCCAACAGAAGAATTTGACAACTGTCCCTGCCTCGGGCACCACAGATGTAATTAAAAAACGAGGGTGCTTATAACAAGGCAAGGAATAACAAGGCAAGGTGGAAATCTGCTATCGTGACACTGCTAACATTAATGTCACTTCCTAACCCTCCTTCAGTTCCCAAAGGGCCCCAAGGGGCCGCACCCTTTGGCAGCGACTCTTCGGCTCATGGCCGCCAGCTTGTGGTCTGTGGCAGAGCCGCAGGCGTATCCCTTTAATGACCCCTAGGTTGCTTCCGGGGGGGGAGAGGGTATCAAAGTTCAAGGTTTTGCCGCACCCCTGAACTCACGGACCTCTTCCTCCTTACAGGTGATTGTCAGAAGCCCGGAGCAGCAGCGGGAGCCCAAAGCCCGCCCAGCAGGAGCAGCAACAGCTGGCGGCAGATGGTGAGGAGTGCTCAAGGGTTTCGCCGCAGGCATGTCCCTTTAATGACCCCCAGGCCTCTTCCGGGTGGGGTCAGGGGGGGAGGGTGTCCAAGTTCAAGGGTCCCCTGCACCCCTGCACTCACAGACCTATTCCTCCTTACAAGTGATTGTCAGGATCCCAGAGCAGCAGCGGGAGCCCAAAGCCCTCCCAGCAGGAGCAGCAACAGCCGGCGGCAGATGGTGAGTAGTGCTCCTTATCATTATTAACAACAGTGCCCTTTTCGTTTTCGTTACGTTATCATTTTTGGTATCATTTTTGGTATCATTTTGATATCTTTTTGTTATTGGCATCGATATAGTTTTTGGTATAGTTTTCATTATTGGTATCAATATTCATTATCGTTATCAATATCGTTATCTATATCGTTATTGATATAGGTACTGTTTCAAACGAAGATTTTATTTTTGGTATCAGTATAGTTATTGATTCCCATGCACAACTGATATTTATCTAAATCTAAGGGAGACAAGGGAAGGGGAAAGGAAAATTATCCATTATCTCATCAATTATTTATATAACTATTCTAATATAATCTATATGTCTATAATATATATATATATCTAATCTATACAACCTATCTATATATAAAGTACAGGGTAGAAATGCAGGGAAAGAGAGAAGGTAAAACGTAGGGTATGAGGAAGGAAAGGTATTGGTGGTAATATCTAATAAATAAATAATACAATGAGGGCTAGGGAGGATTTCTAATGTGCAAGCACCACCGTTCTCCCCCCCCCCCCCATTATTTCATGTTTATTGTTGTTTGGGAAAAGTTTATACATAAAGACCGTCTGCAATCCTTCCACCAGTTACAACAGAGCTGCAGTTAGGTCCGTAACCATACACTTTTTCAAGTTCTAACTATAACAGGGTTAAACACAAAACTAGAACAGGTACACACATAGTTTATAATCATTTGACGTGGGCTTTGAACTCTTTGAATAAGGTCACAACATAATGTCAGGATCCAAATAGCATTTGATAATCTTTTTTGTCCATGTTCTTCTCATCTAGGGCCAGAATAACTGGCGCCCAAATCTCTTCAAAGCCTTGCAGTTTGTTATGCAGATCAGCATGTAGTCTCTCCATAGTGCACAATAAACCATAACTTTTGAGATAGTTCTTCCATAGAGAATTCCTCAACCGCTTTCCAATGTTTAGCTATAACACTTATGGCTGCTAGAAAAACAATCTTACATGAACCCTGACAGAGGGACATAATTTTCATGCTACAATCGGATCAGTGTAATTTCAGGTTTATATGGAACCACTTCCCCAGCTATCTTGTTAATTATCTTCTATACTTTGTACCAAAATGTCTGAACCTTCCCACATTCCCACCAACAATGCTTATAGCTCCCTTTTTCTCCACAGCCCCTTCAACATAGCCCTTTCCCTGTTGAATCTGCGAATCTCACTCTCTCAGGCGTTAAATAGAACCTGGTAGTCAGTTTAATCTGAATTTCTCTGACCTCCAAGGAGGCTGCACAGTTGTTCATATGGCGCCATATTTTCCTTTTTTCCTCTTCCTCCATGGTGACACTTATATCCTTCCCACATTTTTCCATATATTTAATGGTCGAGTTGCATGTTATTTCCTTCAGTTCTTTATATATCCTCCCCAATCTGCCTGAGGTTTTATTCCTATTGAAAATTATTTTTTCCAGCTTGACTGGTTCTCTACTTAACCTTCCTTTGTTTTGCAGGGAATTAACCAAGCCCTTCAACTGTAGATACTGGAAAATATTCAGATTTTCTTGTGTCAACTCCTCTACCTTTTGAGGGAGTATAAAACTCCCCCCTACAAAAAGTTGTTCCATCCTGACTATCCCTTTGTTTTTAAGGGAGGATCTGAGCCTGGGGAAAATTTCTCGCTCTCTGATTTGTATTGAGTCTATCGGGGTGAAGGGGGACATGCTACCTTCTATCCCAATTTTTAAAATATTTTTTCCCAGTTCTTACAAATGGCTCCTGCAAAAGAATGTTCCTTTCTGAGGTCCATGGGTATTACTACCTGATCAACAATTAGATCTTTTAATATCTGTACCTTTATGAGTTCTTTTTCTATTTCTGTCCATTTGGGCGCACTTGCGTCATGATGCCAATCATACATCCCCCCCAGGGATGCTGTCATGTGGTATAGTCTTATATCCGGAACATTTAGTCCCCCTTTCTCTTTAATTTGCATCAAGGTTTGCTTCCTGATCCGTGGTTTTTCCCGTTTCTCACTACGTCCTTTAGAAGGTTTTCATTCAATTTAAAAGGATTCTGGTAATGTGTAGGGATGGGCGAACGCAGTTTGGAAGTTCGGAGTTTGCCCCGAACATGGTCTGTTTGGAGGACCGAACATGAACACGAACACGAACGTGAAGATAGCGAACAAACTGAACACCGAACGGCGAAATGGCCGTACAGTTTGGTCAGTTCGGATCACGTTCGGGTGAGTTCGGGTGGCAAAAACAGGTTCACTGGAAGGTCAAACATAACAGGGACCAGGGAGGTGTAGTCAGTCACTGAGGAGCAGACTTCCAGGCACCAGAGGTGGAGAGGCTTGCAAGAAACAAAACTAATTATCTGCCTCCCCCCTTCCCAACACCTTCTGATCTAGTCACTGTTCCTGAACAGCAGGCGTTGAGTAGGATTTTTAGATTGTTTTAAGTTTTATTTCAGTTTTGTACTGAAATGAAACTTAAACCTTAAACTGAAACCTTGTGTTATGCATTTCACTGTACAGACTCATTGAGTATGTATGTATTTCACTACAGACTCCTCTCCCCCACATCCCATATATATGGGATGTCTATATATCCATATATATCCATATATCCATATATCTCCATATATATATATATCCATATATATGGATATCTATCTATCTATCCATATCCATATCCATATCCATATCCATATCCAGATAGATAGATAGATAGATAGTATGTTTACTTATTAGATAATCCATTTAGTTCATAGCATTTAGAATAGTTAATAGCAGTTAGATTTAGTGTATATATACACTTTAGTGTTCGGCCGTTCAGTTAGGCTGTTTGGCTGTTCGGTTCGGCTGTTCGGCCATTCAGGAAATGTTGTTATGAGTGTTTTTTTGTTTTGTATATTTTTTTTGGTTTTTTATTGGGTTTTATATGGTTTTC